>JAGVSP010000305.1:0-161787 GCA_022494985.1 Micrasema minimum
ATTATCGAGTATAATACAGTTGTACAGTAATTCGTAAATCTGATTAAGAGGGATTAGAAATTCGAACCGGCCCGGCCCTAAAACGAAATTACCTTTGAACACAAAGTATGAGTTTTATTCATAAATAAATAACAAAGTGGGATTAATAAAACAGAACAACTCGAGAACCGGGATAAAGTCGACAACCCTCGAGTGAGCTTAGTAGTAACACGGCTCGGGAACGGGCAATAACGGCGGAAGGAGAATAGCGGCGGCGGCGGATTTAGAAGAGGAAAATGATGCGGCAAGACGATATATCCGGCAGAGGGAAAAATCTGGGATTCAAAAGGAACGTCACATGTTGTACCAGGGTTAGATTTATGAGCGAGAGAGGAGAATTTGCAATAAAGGATGGAGTCGTGAGTACATCAAGGGGACAATCATATTACTGGGGATAAAAACGATTAATGGCCAGTTCGAGTGGAACCACTACTCTGGCGGGATAAGTATTATACGAGCTAATAAACTAGACCCGGGAGTGTGCGGCTGTTGCGGGAGGTGGAAGTGGTGGCAGGTTGCGGAGGGTAGTAGGTAAGCGCCCGCTAGGACGAGCTGACAGATTTCACCTGGACACAAATCTGACTGAGATTATTATATATTTCATAAATGTAGGGTCAAATATCGACTTCATAATCGTTTCATCGAAAACAATGAAAACAACAATTAATTAAAAGAGTTAAATTTTCTTTGTTTGTACCCTCGTAATACAAAATGGTTTTGAGAAACATCGAAGAAATTACTCAGTAGGTAATTTATTATCAAAAATGGTAAATACATCTACTTTAAAAAAAATGAATATTTCTATTCATAAAAGCATTTTTGAAAATTCGAAATGGACATGACCATATTAATATTACCCCTGACTTATGAATGTTGTGATTATTAATGTTTACTTTGATAATAAAATCATAAGTCTTATTGGGTCAAACGAAACATTTTCGTACCAAAGAGTAGGAAAACATTAAGTTTTTTCATTATACAAAGCCGTTACTTGTACAAATATCTAGGTGCTACGAACAAGCCGGAAGAAGCAAAAAGCTCTCACCCCGATTGTCATCATATTTTCAGAGGCGGTGAGAATAAATTTGTGCCAACTCAGATGGGAGAAAACTGTTTTTCATGAGCAGACATTTAATAAAAAAGTAGGCAGCAACATTTACAAGCGAAAAGAAAATACTTCAGATAAAAAGTCGTATTTTCTTTTGCCAACCCAAGCTTATTTTCAAAACTCGACTCGTAGACTAGATTTGCAAATCAACGTAAATTTATATTCTTTTTTGTCGTTCGGTTGCCCGCATAACGTCAAAACTTTCTTCTGTTTGTCTAACAAAAAAGACAAGTTTATATTCAATATTAAACTACTTGAAAGGGTAGCGTGAGCGAGGAAACTTCTTATTCAAAACGTTTCCGAGACAACCCGTTAAGGAGGATATCATTTTATGTACATACTACAATAAGTCCTACTAGAACTGAAACATTTCAAGAAATACGATTTACAGAACATTGTATACTCGCTTTCAAAAATATATTTCTTACGTTGTTTAACGTTTTAACGTTTTAACGTTAAACAACAAAAAAACTATGCAGATACAAAATTGGGTCAAAGGATTAAAGGCCATTGCCGTCGTCTGCAGGTCCACGTCCGAGAGTTCTGACGTAAACTGATGACGAATAGTGAACCTACCCGAAATACCTAAGAAAAAGATTTGGCATAAAAGAAAAACAAATAACATTCCAATTATTCAGCCAGCACATTAAAAGTAGAAAAACGAAATATTACAAAACGAAGGATCGACAAAAGAAATCTTTTCTCGAGGGTGCTCAGTCTCGTCTTTTCAATTAATTACCATTTCTTTGGCATTTATATTAGTCGTGTCAGTGGAGACATCTTCCAGCTCCACTCTGGTGTAATTTAATTCAAAGTACATATACATTTAGGTACGATAGACGAATATTTTATTAAGAAGTTGAGAGAATTTTCTGGCAAAGTTGAAAATGTTTGACAGGGCCGCACGTAGCGCTTTTCCGAGGGTGAGGAAATGAAAATAAAGACTGGATATTATTTTTTACATCCGTTAATAAAAATATTCAACCGCATGTATTACAGCCTTAAAGGCTTTTATTTAGCGGGCCCTAGCGGGATTGCGATAAACTCATTTTGAAAACCGCATATTCTAGTACAATACAGAGAAATTACATGGTACATTGTTATATTTTCAATTAACTTTATGGCATATTCGGTTCTTAAATCTCACTCTCAACGATACGAGATTTAAATTGTTTATTTGTAATAAAAATGTTACTAGGACAAACAAACTAAAAATTTGTAAGTACCTGTAAAGATATTTTTTTCTTAATTACACAAGTTGTTTTACAAATTTTAATAGGGTTTCATTAATTGCAAAAAAATCGCTACTCCATCAAGGAGGCCGAGGAGGAAGTTTAAATAAAATACGATTAATTTAGAGTTTTTCTTCAGGGCCGCGTAAAATTGAAAGTAAGGGGAGGGTAGAATAAAACGGGCGGTATTACATTATGGGGCAGGCGGGAAGGGAAAACGACTCGGAGAAGGGAGAAAGCTGTGAGTGAAAAGCGGAAAATAAGAAGGTTGAGGGGGAGGTTGCCACCTCCCGAGTTCCCGTGTCGGCATTAAACTTTCGAATTACGGAATCGTTAAAACTTAATAATAAAAAGCTAAAATTTCAGCCCGCCCAGAGGGTAAGGCGCAGGCGGTAGGAGCGGATGCTAATTGAGTTGGGAAGCAGTGTTTTAGATACCAGATGAAATGTTTCATTTTGCTTTTTCGTCTTTCGTGACATTTGAGGGTTATGTCTGGGTGATTATTTATACTTTGGAAAAATAATACGGAAAGTTTTTATTGTTCACTGCACGCCATCGAACATATTTAATATCCGAGAAAAACACAAATTATATCATAAAATCTATTCCTTGTTTTATTTCATGAAGAATTTATAGGTTCAAATAAAGTCCCATGGGATTAAGTAACGAATTAAAAATAAATATCAGAATGATTTTAGAGTTTATTAGGCAGCACGTTCCATAAGATTGAATATCAGCCCATACCGCAAGATTAATGTTTCCAGGAAATACCAACAAGATTTAAAGGTTGTAAAAAGTGCTTAAAAGAAAGGCAATTTGCGTGTGAAGTAACCATAAAAAGTTAATGTCGGACATAAATAAACAATCATATTGAACGTGTTTTGCTTTTATCGTACGGGTTGACATGAATTAATCGGCTAGTGGAAACTTTTATACCGATTTAATGTGGACCGCGGGTGTTCCAGATACGGCAGATTGCGGTGGCCGGTAACGGATGTAATAGTCAGGGGAGCGACATTAGCGTACAGTCGCGAGTATACTGGACACTGGACAATCGGCTAGTGGAAACTTTTATACTTTATACTGATTTAATGTGGACCGCGGGTGTTCTAGATACGGCAGAGTGCGGTGGCCGGTAACGGATGTAATAGTCAGGGGAGCGACATTAGCCTACAGTCGCGAGTATACTGGACACTGGACAATCGGCTAGTGGAAACTTTTATACCGATTTAATGTGGACCGCGGGTGTTCCAGATACGGCAGATTGCGGTGGCCGGTAACGGATGTAATAGTCAGGGGAGCGACATTAGCACAGTCGCGAGTATACTGGACACTGGACAATCGGCTAGTGGAAACTTTTATACCGATTTAATGTGGACCGCGGGTGTTCCAGATACGGCAGATTGCGGTGGCCGGTAACGGATGTAATAGTCAGGGGAGCGACATTAGCACAGTCGCGAGTATACTGGACACTGGACAATCGGCTAGTGGAAACTTTTATACCGATTTAATGTGGACCGCGGGTGTTCCAGATACGGCAGATTGCGGTGGCCGGTAACGGATGTAATAGTCAGGGGAGCGACATTAGCACAGTCGCGAGTATACTGGACACTGGACAATCGGCTAGTGGAAACTTTTATACCGATTTAATGTGGACCGCGGGTGTTCCAGATACGGCAGAGTGCGGTGGCCGGTAACGGATGTAATAGTCAGGGGAGCGACATTAGCGTACAGTCGCGAGTATACTGGACACTGGACAATCGGCTAGTGGAAACTTTTTTATACTGATTTATGTGGACCGCGGGTGTACTAGATTTAATGTGGACCGGAGGTGTTCTAGATACGGCAGACCGATTTAATGTGCGGTGATACGGCAGATTGCGGTGGCCGGTAACGGATGTAATAGTCAGGGGAGCGACATTAGCCTACAGTCGCGAGTATACTGGACACTGGACAATCGGCTAGTGGAAACTTTTATACCGATTTAATGTGGACCGCGGGTGTTCCAGATACGGCAGATTGCGGTGGCCGGTAACGGATGTAATAGTCATAGAGCGACATTAGCACAGTCGCGAGTATACTGGACACTGGACAATCGGCTAGTGGAAACTTTTATACCGATTTAATGTGGACCGCGGGTGTTCCAGATACGGCAGATTGCGGTGGCCGGTAACGGATGTAACAGTCTGAGCGACATTAGCGTACAGTCGCGAGTATACTGGACACTGGACAATCGGCTAGTGGGAAACTTTTATACTTTATACTGATTTAATGTGGACCGCGGGTGTTCCAGATACGGCAGAGTGCGGTGGCCGGTAACGGATGTAATAGTCAGGGGAGCGACATTAGCATACAGTCGCGAGTATACTGGACACTGGACAATCGGCTAGTGGAAACTTTTATACTGATTTAATGTGGACCGCGGGTGTTCCAGATACAGCAGAGTGCGGTGTCCGGTAACGGATGTAATAGTCAGGGGAGCGACATTAGCGTACAGTCGCGAGTATACTGGACACTGGACAATCGGATAGTGGAAACTTTTATACTGATTTAATGTGGACCGCGGGTGTTCCAGATACGGCAGAGTGCGGTGGCCGGTAACGGATGTAATAGTCAGGGGAGCGACATTAGCGTACAGTCGCGAGTATACTGGACACTGGACAATCGACTAGTGGAAACTTTTATACTGATTTAATGTGGACCACGGGTGTTCCAGATACGGCAGATTGCGGTGGCGGATGTAATGTCAGGGGAGCGACATTAGCGTACACAGTCGCGAGTATACTGGACACTGGACAATCGATTACAATCGTTTCAAACTAAGTGTTCTAAGCGGTAATTTATGAGGAATGAAAATATGCACGTCCAAGAATATAGACATCCGATCGAAGACTTATTTTTAAAATTCTAGCTGTATTGTAAATTTCGCTTACAAATCGCATGTTTATAGTACAAAAGCCGCTATAACATTATAGATAAATATTTCCTTTAGCTAATAATTATTTTTTTAATAGGGTTCAGTAAATTAGTGTAACTAAAATTACACAACATAGATAGATTCATGATTTAAAATTAAATGCATAACGTTATGCATATTTTACCAAAGAAGCCATAAAAAAAAATTCCAAGCCAACTGTTACTTTTTTCAAAAATATTCAATAACTCTCAAGTATTATTTTAAATACGCATTTATTTACATGTAATTTAAACAACGCAAATCAAATATGCAGCACACAGTTAAATATGTTAATTGTGATTGTAAAATGATTAAAAATAACATTCTCATTATGCATATTCTATATAAACATATGCTATAATTAATTTACGATAAACGATTTTTATTTCTCCACTGCAAGCTCTCAATAGATCTATAGACGATAACTCGATATTGATAAACTGGTTTAACTTGTTAAACTTTATATTTTTTGCACGTGACAACGGCGTAGAATGTTAATTAAAAATTAAACGAGATCGTAATAATTTGAATGGATTATTAATAAATATGTCAATTCTTTAATTCTTATGGCGTAGTAATAAAGTTTTTATTGGACAAATTATTCAAATGTCGGTATACTAATAGCTGTAATAAAAATGTATAATTATTAGCCGCTGATTCTAAATAAAACATTACCTGCGTTCTAAATGTCATTCATTTCATAAAATTATTTATTTCAAACATAACAAAAAGGCGGAATGATGGATGGTAATAATAAACCATTATGCGGAACTTTTTTGTCAATAAACGACTGACGCAATAAGTTAGATTCAAAGTTCGGTATTAGAAATACATGAAAAATTTTATTACACAAAAAGAATAACACGTGTTTTGCTATAAAACATACACTGTGATTATTATCCCACGCAAGCATTCTACAAAAATAATTGTATTGTAAACAAAGGTGAAAAAAGAATGATTCAACGGTAATTTATACGCGTATAAGAAATGGAAAATAAAATAGAGTTACAAATAGCATCGAATGTAGGTAGCTCATAAATCCGTCGAGTCAGATTAATTCGAAATAGTCAACAATGTAATAATTTAAATTATGCGCATTCATACAGCCGGATACATATCTAGCAGTCGCTAACATTTTGTAGGCTGTGGAAAAAAGGAGGAATGGCCGTTCGTATTACGAAAATATTATTTAAAAGAGATCGTATCTCTCCTCCCTGTCGGCATAATGGAGCGTAGAAAAAATGCGAGCGTGAGACATAGACGCTGGGAATTTCAAATAAATCTCTAGGACGTTTTATCTTGTAGTCATTATCATATTCGTTGAATATCAATGAGAGGGGAGAGACAGAGAGGTAGTCTTCCGTCTCCCTCCTCGGGATATTATTTATGGGGCAACTCCGCCAAATGGGATAAACAGAAAACTTTCTCCGTAGTGATTACGAATTCCGGTATGGAATTCAAGGGAATAATATATTTATTTATTTGGGATAAACATCTTGGGAGATAAAACCAATCCAGAGGATCAATTTCCCGCATATTCCCGCTATTCCTACTGAAATAATACAATACAGCCTATGCCTAAACCATTACAATTACGAGGAAATTTAATCCAATTTACAAGTTATATTCCACCAAATACAATGGATTCTGCTGCGGGACGAAATCATTATAGAAAAGAGAATCGGACAGTCCGTCGTGAATATTAAATAGCCCAGTTGTAATTTATGAGCTTTTAAAACACGCCGGAAACTCCGAATTGATGAACTTCTCATCCACTCGGATATTATATTTTATGTATGCGCGTATTTATGAGGATAGGGGAAATAATTAATTAAAATTTCAAATTTGAGATACATATTGACATAATATTAAAACATATTTATATGATGATAAAAGGAGGTAATCTTTGAAGATAAATCAAATAATGACGTATAGATATTATTTTGTATCTTTTTAGCTTTCATTTACAGTGTTAAAAGTTTAATCCCAAAAACATTTTACTTTAAACGCCATTGCCTACTTGAGCTAGTAAAATAATCTTCATTATTTTTTGTAATAAATTGTAATCATAATATTGTCGAGGAATCTTTGAACGAACGTAGTTGTCAAAAAGCGAGAAAAGGAAGCAACGTTTTCTTATACTTATTTTTTAAAGGTTTACGTTCTCATTTTAGTTTAAATTTCAATGTGACATGATCCGAGGAATGGGGAGAATACAAATGAGTCGTGTGGCGAGGCTTAATATTAATTAACACGCCCGCGCCCCAAGAACCCTCGGATACGCATGATGCATTAAACATTGTTCATAGAGTGATCAGGCCACGGAATACAGAAAAGGACTGTCACTAACCAGCTTTTAAAAGAGCGGCAACAAAAGAAGGACTCAAAAAAATTAGGATCGTCACCCGAGTGGAGTGGTTTGATCCGTTGACAATAATATAATGTGCGCAATTCTATAAACAGAGGACGTCGACTGACTGCCCAAAATAAAATCATTGTTTGGTCAGTGAATCGGTAATCGGTATCCTCTAAGCGTGACCGTACTCCGAATCAACGGGCATGCCTCGGAGAGGGCAGAAAAACACAAGTGTCGGAGTGAGAGGGTTGCTGGAAGGAGACGGCTGTCGCTGTGAACACAATGGATAGTGGGCTAATTAGCAAACAGCCCGCGATCAGGCTCCGAGGTCCGAATTGCTGTCGAAACTGCCGCCGAATACCAAATCCAAATTTAAAGGGAGGTACTTGGAACAGGATAAACTAATCCTAGCAAAATAAGCATTGTCGACACAAAATCGGAAATCTGAAGAATAAATATTTGGAACATATGGGTTGAAAACCATTGAATTTCTTATGCAGAAGTGAAAACATGTGTATCGTGATAAAAAGTGAAACAATAAATAATACATGCAAATAATAAATCAGTTTTTTAGGCGGCTTGTCAACACGGCCGATGGCTATCTGAGAAAGTCTGGACGCCTTCTGGCTAGTGAATAGATATTGACACACATGCATAATGATTGGTGGGCTGGAAGATATGATCGCGGAGATCGGTTACATGGCTCGCTTTCGCATAATAAATTCTCGTTGACAGTTCTGAATTATTAATTTGGCTTTGGAATTGCACAACGTGCTGGCAATACATTTAAATAGCGCTAATGTCTTTAAAGTGATATTTTGAATTTTAGTTGATGTTTAAATAAGTTTAAACCAAGCTGTTAAAACGCTACGTGTAAATCATAAGGATTTCAAAGAGCAATAGGTACATTATGCGATGTATCAGTAAATGATTTGTTGCGCTCTAGTGTTAAGTCCCTATTGAAAGTACAAGTGATATCACGTATGCGTGCAACCCTCTGAATAGTCCAGCGCCAGCGGTCAGAGGTCGACAGTTAGCAGAAGCACTGAGCCGGCAGTCACCGGAGACGGGCACTGGCCGCAGGGCGGTTGGTGGAGAAGGTTAGCCAGTGGTGAGGCTAATTACCGCCTCTCCCTCGGCTCCCCACCAGCCGGGAACAGGTTGGCACACTCGGACTGCCGGAGCCACTTTGGCGCGGTCGAGCCGTGACACTCCGCCTAATGATTCACTCACAGCCGCGAGACCATTTGTGACATGACGGAAGTCGTTAGTGAGACTGATACTAGCGGATTTTGCGAAGCGACTAACTGACACGGCTAAAAAAGTCAAATTATCCTGGTTTGCTGAATTCAGAATGAATTGAATGCACTGTGATTGTAGGTATTAAACTGCCTGCTGTTAATATTACGGAGTACTGTAATAATTTTTCAATTAGAACACTGTAGATTAAAGCTAAACAATAAATATGAAAAAGAACCAACTTTAACGATTAAAGGTCTGTCTACTCAGGCAATATTCAATGTCATTGTATCGTCAAATTTAATATAAATTTTGCATTTAAATAACAATTCATGTGAACGAGTGTAGTGCATTTTATTTTTTTTCTAATCCAACATGGAAATAAACATGAAAAAAAAAGTATAATATGTGATCGAACATGACAAGCATTTAAAGTCAACAACCGAAGTTCGCTTATAAACCGCAACATCTTCCGCAGCAGAAAAAGCCAATTCCAAATTGATTGTTGGCTGACAAGGCGTTAATCAACATTCAATCATTTGTCGGCAGTCGATAACGAAACCGCCAGCAAAAAGTGTTCCAATTTAAATTGACACCCGTTAGGAACAATCAATCACAAACAATCTAATGGTAATTTATTTGTAATGGTATTTGCGCAATAAGATCATGTGTGGTGTGTGGTGCCAACTGCAAACGGAACGACTTGTTGGTATCGAGTGTCTTGTCAGTAAAATTTATATGTGCAATCAGCAACGCCATACGTAAATTCCTTTCAAGGAACACAAATACAAAGTCATAAATTTTAATCGCATGATAATTGGTAATAAATTATCTTGCGAACCAAGAGAAACTAAACTACGATACAAATTAATATGTTTTTATTAATTAAAAGGCGTACGCGCATAAGAGCTTGTAAATCGTAGGCGTAGGTTTATCGTTATTTTAAAATAATTATATTTGCGTTACATCTCTGCTGGGTTAATGCATATAACGAATAGGTTTAATTGAAAACCATTAATCATATTTATTTAGGTCTACTAAAAGGACAACATAAACCTGTTTTTGATTAAAACTTTTTGAAAGGTGGAAACAAATAATTAATCAAAGAATTTGAAAACGAAAAACATTATTAAAAATTTGGCCTTTCGTTTTCTATACAGAAGCGAATGGGTGACTAGCAGCTTACTAATACATAAATCAATGTATGTTTTTCAAAGGAAACGATAGTTCAGCTATTTGGCATTCGAATGCAAGCGGGAATTTCACTTAGCCGCTAACAAAGGAATCTAACAACGCCCGAAATGTTGGCACCGATTCCACTATTACAGATTAGATCGGCATTAAAAACATACAAATAGTATTATAGAATGTGCATTGGAATTAGAAGTA
The DNA here is from genome assembly GCA_022494985.1 of Micrasema minimum. Taxonomy (NCBI): domain Eukaryota; kingdom Metazoa; phylum Arthropoda; class Insecta; order Trichoptera; family Brachycentridae; genus Micrasema; species Micrasema minimum. The sequence goes on from JAGVSP010000305.1 coordinate 10,320, forward strand.
TAAAGTTTAATCGTTTCCTTTGAACGGTTGCTCTGCCAAGAACTCTCTGAACGTGAGCTCTTAATTCAATGAAGATGTTATCTGATAGCCAGTGTGTAATGACGGCGAATGGTGAAATGGGATCGGCTGAGCGTTCTGTGCACTGAGTAATAAGTTGCAGCATATAATATGCAGTATGTCACTTATACATGGTGGGTTTCACAGCAGTAGAAATGAACATAACCGAGCAAATCCGATGCACTCGACACGCCCGTTTTCAGAGTTCTTACAAAATGCGCTATTTACAATACCACAAACGCATCTGGGTACAATAAGCTTCAAACAACGAGGAGCGATACAATGTCCGCACTATGGATGGTAAAATTACTTCTCCATCCATCTGTATCAAACAATGTGGTGATTTTACGAGGACATAAATTATTTCCCCGTTCGCTGTAACAGAATGGCGATATGCGGGTCGGTGCCTGCGGAAGGATCAACGGTGATCAACACCGGCTTTACCTCCTCTAATGGAAAGTAATGAGAGTCCGACTGTGGCGCTGACAAGTTCTACTACACGACATACAAACAAGACATACAGATAAATCTACGGAATATTATTTAATGGTAGTATTATTTGCATAAATCGACATACAAACAAGAATAGTAAAGTATTTAAACCTTACAAGCATACAGATGAAAAGATTTCTAAAAGACTAAAGAATTTATATTCCTTTTTGACATTCAACAGAGACGAGAAACTTGGAAGGGAATATTTGCATATATAGGCGTTTTTTATGACCTGTCATTGGCAGGGTTAAGCACTTGATGTATTAAACAATTTTCCCATTTCACCTAGTATTTGATATCCATATCTGCCAATATACAGTAAAATGGCGCGATGCTTCACATGTGAACTCTCTGATTGAGAAAATTGTAAGCATTTTAGCAGAACCTTTATGATTGCAAGTGAGATTCTTACCCGGTAAAATGGGTGAAAAAAGTTTTTTCAAAATAAAGACTAAAGATAATTTATTATCCACTCATAGCATAATGCCATTACTTTCGCTGAACGAAAAATATGGTTTTAAAACCTACCGCTTCAGGCTGGTCATAAAATACCATTGCTTTAGTCTTGGTGAAGAACGAGAACAGAACGAGAAGAGATTTTATTCGTCATTATAGTCAGTTCACATTATAGCGACTGATATGCGATAAAAATAAAGGAACGTTGACATTTCCATCGTGAGTACCCTTTTTTAGTTTCAGATGTTCAGGGACGTGAAAAAAGATGTGGATTTTGTGGATTGCATACCATCGAATAAACCAGTATATCGAAATAATCTATTTAACTAACTAACTAACCATCACGCCATTTCCCCGAAGGGGTACGCACAAAGGATAGAACGCCATACTGTTCTGGCATACTTCCCTCGCATCCCTCGTACATACTTACATCTTCTCATGCACACACGCCGATTATTCCGACTTTTCACATGTCCACTTTCAAGTACTTGTTGTACTTGATCAATGATCATGCCATGTCTTTCTCGACCTTCCTCGACTTCCTTCTACACACTTTTCAAACACACTCGGCACACTTGCATTATAACTTATTTTACCCGTTCTTTCACCACTCATTCGCTCCACGTGACCAAACAAACCATCATGAAAGCCCTTTCTAAATTTTGTCGATAATGCTTATCTCAGCCTTTGCTTACCTCACTTCCACACATTTGCCTGAGAAAACGCATTTCAACAGCATTCAGTCTACTTTCGTCCTTCTTTTTCCAACACCACCATTCGCTTCCATACATAAGGGTTGCTACCAGAACTCCGTTATGTACTGCCAATTTCGCTATTTTCGATAAGCGAAATGATCTCCGTAAAAATAAAGATACGTCAGATAAAAGTAAATACATAATTATATTTATTTAACGAAACCCGTGTAGGAGAGGCGAGAGTAGAAATAAAAACACACAAAAGAGCTGACCGAATTAATCTAAGTTGTCTGTAAGAGAGGTGCTCCATTTTCATTTGTAATTTGTCCATGTCGCCGGCTAGTTGGGGCATTATACGGAGCCGGGAATACGGAATCATCATAGCAGACTTTTATTATTTCGCGGTCGTAAAGGCTCTTCGGAGAACTTTAGCGTCGCTTTGCGATTCCTCGCTCTCCTCTAGCCCCTTCCGCCCTGCGACAAGTGCCGCGAATATTTTACGACAATACGTTTAATGCGAGAAGTTACGATCGTTAAATTTATATTGAGGATTTTAACTTGCGAACCAGGAAGTAAGGATTTAGTCGACAGCCTTACGAGACTATAAATTGAAATAATGCGGGAGAGATCATCCGTCAAAATAAACCCAATATTGCCATTCTGTCACTGTCGTATGACGCCTGATAAAAATGACAAAAATACATACTCATTCAACACACTAAACAAAACAGTAAAAGATAGATTTATTCACGTGTGATACATTTATTTAATATTCATTTGAGTGTTTTAAAAAGTGTTGCGTGTAATACTGCCTTAACGGTTTACAACTTACCGGGGCTCCCCTCTCCCTCAAACATTGAAATAGAAGTCAGTATTACACACGGCACTTTTTATTAAAATACTTAGAGATTAGAATTGCATTGTTTAAAAAAACTCAAATGAATTTTTTTCTCAGAATACCATGAATAATCACCCTCCGGAGTTTCGCGGTATCATCGTGACACACGGTGTATTTACTAATTTTTTTATGGTATTTTGGTAAAACTAAAAGTCAAAACTAAATTCTTTTAAATAGCGTACAATAAAAAACTTAAACGGAAAGTCGTGCAGAAAGAGTAAATCTTGGCATTCTAGCACATACAATATTGATATGTTTTGACCAGTGAGGCAGCGTGGAATGGCTGAAAAAAGGGCACGGGAAACAAACGAAGGCAAAAACGTCATTAAAATAAGTACATTGGCAACGGGAATGGCCACACGGCGGCGGGCGGCGGGCGGCGGGCGGCCCTCTCAGCGTGGGGCGCGGGCGCGGGCGCGGGCGGTCCCCTACAGAGAGAAGATACACAGAGTACACAACAACAGCTTGATGAGGATGCACTTGGCGCGCTGACAGAATGCTGTCCCAAACACGTTTGTTCCGACAATTTCAATAAAACCAAAAAAGGCTATTTGATTTGATACTTCGCCTTGATACTTTATGCTAAGCTACCAAAGAATTTCTTGGATTGTGTCAAAATAAAAGATACGGTCAAAATTTTAAAGGAATGGCTGACGGAGGAGAGGTTTCTATAAATTCAGGCTTGTTAATTGATTTGTGCTTGTTAAATGGCTTGTTTTGGCCCAAAATGAGTTTATTATAACTCATGGGGAATACATGTAAAATGTATTTTTGAAATTAATAAAAAAATAATTTAAAAAAATATCTATAAGAAAAAAGAAGGAAGAATGTTAGAATGTATGTAAGGGTGTGCACGTGCGTGTATAGTGTATATGTATGTATGTATGTGTATATTACATATATGTGTATATATGTACATATAAAAAAAATTCTAACTTGTTTATTTTTTGTTTTTATTTTAATTTTTTCTTTTTGTTTTATTTTTATTTTTATTTAATGTAGAACCTTATGACAAAACTTGTGTGAGTTTTATAAGGACTTCTTCTTTTTTCGCCACGTTCGCTCCTATGTGGAGCATTTAGACATCACTAGATCCCTCCAAGAGACCCTGGAGGACTAGGTACTGTAAAATTATTTCTTTAAATATTTTTTTTTAATTTATTTTTAAAAAGCATTGCGGATTTATTTGTTCGTTTGAGCTTAGTTCAAAGTATTGCATTTATGATTTATGTTTACTATTTAATGCTTAGGAAATTGATTTTATTATTAAATTAAGATCATGCGAGAAGCACGGGTAAGGATATTTTTAATCAGCTTTTAATAGTATTCGTTAAAATGATATATTACATAGAATTATTTCATTTTCTGCAGACTTAAATTGGCGGATAGTCAGTAATCAGTCTAGTTAACAGTCTGAATTTGCTGCTCCACGGAATAAACCTTTATGTGAAAAGCTTCCAAACAAATTGCTTACCTTTTCATGCTAAAATAACGCGAGCTAAAGAAAAAAAGACGTTGCTGATGGCATTACAGAGAGGAATCTTTTTAAAATACATTTCCTACACATTGTAAAAATGACGTGGTGGTAAAATACACCACCAACTAAGCAGCAGAGATAATTTTTTTATTGACATTAAACCAGTTTAGTAGAAAAAGCATATACGAAAGTACAGAAATCAGCGTTTCATAATTCAGATGCAGAGACGTACAAAAAGACAAAGCAAGCGTAAAAAGAAAGCGGCGAATCTCCGAGAATCCCAACATGGAACTGCAGACGACTAATTTATCGGGCGGTATTACAGTGTCAGGCTGGAGCTGATTCCCGCTACATTAACAATACCTAGTTCTCCAGTAGCCGGCGTAATACACTGCTACTCGAGAGGTTAGCACTCGTGTCGGCAGCGCAACTCTTGACATATTAAGGATTACGCTTTAGCCATCTCTTCTCTCGGCAAAAACAAACCCCACCGGCTTATTTGCGGACCGTGCATTCCCAACTCCCACCGGCGCGCGGGGGGTGGGGAGAGGAAGGTCGGCGGGGGCATTTATTCGGACACATTATTTATGTGAGACTAACTTGATAAAAGAAAAGATTAGTGATGTTTACTAAGGTAAATTATTTTTTGACAGAATATATCTGGGCTTAAACACAATACGCTTTGTACAAAATGACAATGTATTGACAGCAGCGAATTCAAGTATGTCTAACAGCTGCTGCTTCTGCTGTGATGTAATTCTTTCGTTTTGAGTTTAATAAGGAACAAAGCTCGTTGCGAAGTTCGGAGCGAACAAGTTTGCGGTTTGTGTACATAATTTGTCACGTTTCCGGAACAAATTACCATTTCTCCAGGAAGCTCGAGTCGTAAGTTATAAAACGCAGTTGTAGCTTTATCCATATAGCGTCGTAAAGTCAGAGTAGCTCGGGGCGCAAATTACACATGTTTCACCCGCCATTGTCAGAGTGGAACCGAGGTGTACTCGCTACTGGTGTACTACAAGAACAGCTTACACGCCGCGCCGCGCCGCGCCGTAATAAGGCGCTTCCGGATTATATTTCTTAGGAAAGCTTCCGTTTCTATCTCAAACCGCGACTTCTCGATGTTTCGTCCGCAACATTTTCAGTGATACAAAACATTTTAATAAAACATAAATTATATTCGCATTTTGTAATCTGTACAACAATATGCGAAGGCACACAATTTTATTTACAAATTAATCATATTGACAGTAGTCAATTTAAAAGTTCTACGCATCAAATAGATAAAACGATTTATAGAAGATCAAAGACAACAGCTTCATCACAAAATATAAACAGATTAGGTAAGGCTACTTGTGTGTTTATTATGTGTGCGTATGTGGGAAACTATTTTGGTGTAAATATGCCCAAAATAACGTTTTCATTCGTTTGAAATATCGACAGAAGTTTCAATATTTACACACATTACCAAATCTTTCAAGAATATGTAAATATTTATTAATCAGCGATCAACGGTAAACTGTTATGATAATTCAATGCTTGTTTTAACATTTTTATTATATCTATTTGATTCTTCGTTAGGAAATCATTACTCAAATTTACTCGCCTAGAGACTAGAAAGAATAATGTCAATTATTCAATATTAGTTTTGAGAGTTTAGTTCGGTATTATTACGAATTATTTATATTAATATAAAAATAGTATTTTATCTATTCAAATCACAGCTACCAATCAAACACAAAAAAATAAATATAATGTCAGTCCATGAAATATTTAATAATGTCAGTCCACGGAATTAAATTTTAATAAGAAATACTTGTGTTGTAATTTATAACCTTCATAAGTCATAAATATATCCTAACACGTATTCATTACGTTATTTTTATTGATGATAAATTATTAATTGATTACTTTATAATAAATTTTCCATTATGTTCACAATAAATATTAATTTAGTATCATAAAAATACAAAACAGCGTAGGTACTTCGAACGTACATGTGTAGAAACATGAATATTTACGAGTTTCAGCGATAATATCTCCTGCAACAAACTCGATATAACGAGATATAGACAACACCATTTCTGGATCAACAAAAAACCCACATTCGGACATGTTTTTAATTGATATGTTGAGTAGGAAATGAGCGCTAGACGATATTATCAGTCAATCAAATTATAAAGAGAGGTATTATTCTACTTAACGAAGAGAATTAATTTATCATAATTGTATACCTACCGTATGTTCGTAATGGCGTTAATACATGATGCATAAAATATTACCTCAAAATACACAACGCGGCACAAAAAGCGAAATACGTGTTATTACTCAATTTACATTATACGAGTAAATCACGGAGGAATCGGTTATTTGAATAATTTTCATGATGAAAATAAAACGGCGAGCGAAACAAGCGCGAGCTAGTAAGAAATAATTAACATTTAAAGAACATGCAACGCTTTATGGCTCATAAAATGAGTTTAGTAAGCATTAAGGCTAAATGCCAGTTCGAAGATGTTAATTACCATCCTATGTCGCACATAGGGGCAGGAGATGTCAAAACATGGCCAAATGCCTTTCCACAGCCTAAATTAATTGTTTATGTTTAGGAGAAACGTTTATTGATCATCAAAGGAGTAATTTGGTATACGGTCAGTACAATAAATGATAATATGTATATTTATTCAAAGATTTTTACTTCATAATATATATTTCCTTTCAATAACAAATGTTCGTAATGACAAATGAAACACAATTTTATGTTCCAGATTTTAATTTTGATGATCGAACAAGATGATAATTAACTGTTTTTGCTTTCTGAGGACATGTTGTCATCATTTTCATCTACATAAGTGATCTAAAGAGAAAGTCGATTTACATGTCGATGCTTGAATCATTTACAAAACCGGTATTTTTTGGCTCGATTTGGAGTCGAAAATGTGTAAAACTCTTTTTTTTAATTCTACGCGCAATTAATAAATTGTCCAGAATCACATAAATTCATTTTAATTAGCATAGGAGAGCTCTCGTGAAGATAAGTTTATCTGAACGATTTGGTTTTTTGCCGTATCGTTCGCTCAGAATCCTTCAAGAATTCTAAGACGCAGACGTAGACCCATTTTTTTCTTGGAAACTCTCGAAAAAACAGAATATTGGTGCACAAAGTAGGGGTATACAAAGATTAAATCAGTTTTATTTTTAAAATGACCAAAAAAAATTGGACTTTTGGCTGTGTTTGGATGCCACCGGCCGTTTGTGCGTTGGCTATTTCAGATGAGCACGCTATTATTTGTACACCCAACCACAAATACACTCATAATATTGGGTACTAACGATTTACTTATTCGTTATAACGACTATTACACATACACAATACACGCTACACACGTTGTTAAATACTGTACATTACATGAACGTTATTATTATCCACCATAAAATAAGTCATTCAGTCAGGTTGTTAACATATTTTAGGTTTTTTTATTTTTAAAGCTTTCTATAAATACTTTATATTGAAAACATTTCATAATACCGTACTACTGTATTACCTAAATCAGCTAGCACTGACCTGTAAAGCTAGATAAAACATGGTTATGTTCTTGTTATTATATTATAAAAACAAATCACATTAGTTTACAGAAAGTAAGTCTGTTAGTAAATTAAAAACTAAGCCCTACAAGCTGAATGTAAAAATCCGGAATCCGGAGGATTATGAAAAGGAAAAAGAAAAATCCTGCAAAACAGCCGGATATTTCCCCGTATCAGAATTCTCTCGTGAGCGTTTTCGTTAGCTGTTCTTGTTTTATTTGCTTCGTTTGTATTGTAGTATGTACGAGTATACCTACTGCTATACACAAAATCCAATTAAACCTTCAAATACACCGTTTTTTAGTTTAGTAGGAAATATCTCTACATGTTTTGTGTATTTTACAGAGAATGCGAAAAGTTGGCATTGGATAAATAAATAAAAAAACATTGAATGTGAGTGCGAGTGCAAAAATTTAGAAAAAATAACATTATTTCTGGCAATTTATTCGAAATACGATTAAAAGCAAAGAGGTTAATTATAATAATAATATGGAGGCGAAATTAAACTGAGATAGTTGTCGCTTACATTATCGAAGGAAAATGAATCAGAACGACAAAGGAATTACCTTATAAATTAAAAAATATTAGAATATCGTATAAATTGACGGAGTTACCTACCATATAATAATGTCAAACAAATTTTAAATAAGTTACAGTTAAATTTCGAACCACGGTTTTCGGAAAAGTCCTCTGTATTTTTTCTGTCATATTTAAACGTATTGCATAGAACGAGAGGCTTTATGATTATCGAGTGGGTAGATTTGGTAAAATTTTAGCGTTCCGCACTTGATTAAAACAAGGTATCGCGGGTATTATATAGTAATTAATTAATGGTAACTTTCCAATAATTATTTATTTATCAAGAGATTTTGATGAATTTAACCTGTTAATTAGTAATAGGTATATGCAATTCCTTACTTAAATTATTGATACTCATATCTATTTTCGCAGTGGCACTTATTGGAATTTGGAATGATAATTCTCAATTGATCATTAATTTTTATGGCTTTGATCGTTTCATTGATTTTGATTTGACTTGGAATTTAAAAAAAAGTATAAATGGATTATTACTAAAGTCCTAATTAAAGGTTAACATTATAAGGCAAAATATAATAAATATATCAAAATACTATAAATTATTCATAGCACTGACAAAGATTTTCTATAACAAGTCATTGATATAATTGACGTATAAGACAATGAAGCACAATTTATAGGTTCCATGTCCCTAGTTGCTAGATATACGATATGTCGTGGTCAAGACATTTTTTAGCCTCGCAAGAAAGTAACATGAAATAATACAATTTGATAACATCTACTCAACTTGTCAAAGGTGAGAATTCGCGTACCTAATAATTAATTATGGTCCATATTCCAAGTGGACAATGTTCTAAGAGAAAATGCATAATATCTAGAAAAGTTTCTCAAAGAGTGTGGCGGGTTATTACAGGTCTGCTGCTGCAGTGGAGTTAATTAAGAGCGGATGCTGGGTGTATTATCGTGTCAAGTCGCAGGCAAGTTGCAGCGTGCCGGTTATTAATTAACCCCGTGCTCGGTACTTAGCCCCCGGCAGGCGGCGGCGCGCGGCGCGGGGCAAGCATCACTTATACTAACCGTCTGACTTCATGTTTGTCTAAGGTAAATTACCAAATGCAGGATGCAGATGACATACTCGTTTATTTATACTTTTTGTTTCTCAGTAGCTTGCTTGAATAAGAAAAGATACAGTCAAATCGAACAGCTATTTTACGATAAAAATGCTACGTGTTAAGCAAACACATTAAAAATATGATTACAAAAAGTAACATAATATTGAAATATAAGTAATCTCTAGCGCCAAGGTGAATTCCATTGTGGTTAGCGATTGTTGTAATTGATTCGAGCTAACTCGATCATATCGTGTCAGACCAAATTAATAATTATCATGTTCCGTGTTGGAATTTTAATCGTCAAATATCTCAACCTCCATTTAAAGTCGAATATATTTGATTCAGTGCTGTGCACTAAGTGACAAAATAATATTTACGGCAGGGACCCGATTGTCCACATTCTGCGGGATCGGTATACGAGTAATCGCTGAATGCAATCAAGAAACCCACGCAATATCATGAATCGCACAGGTGTTGAATTCAATTATTGAAGGAAGTATACCTTCAAGCATTCATACTTGAGTGGGTGCATACAGTAGTATGCAGAAAACTATACACTTCAGTAACCTGTAATCATTAACGATTCGCGATGCATATAACTGCCCGGTTCAAATCTTAATCTAATCAAGGGAGTGAAACACGCAGATCGTAATAATTATTGTTAATCGTAATAGCAGAATGCAGGTGGAAATACAATAAATTTATGTAGAGGAATAATTATTATCCCTGTAATAATATTATGAGATACATTAAGTTGTTTAAATACGGCTTACTACTTACTATTAGTGAGCGTATCGCAGTGGCGTCAGGAGGTGGTATGTCGTAATTTCTAGTTGCTGAACATACCTGTAACGAAAGGAAAATATTATTTTACTTGGCATCTCTAAAACAATTATGAACGGAAGCAATAATATTGTAATGTGTAGTAAAAACGAAGCATTATTACTAAAGAAAATATTTCGGGAAATACATTTCATTTTCATACCAATTACAGCGACATCGACATTCATTTCAATGAACACGTTAAACTTCGCTTGTTGTACATAATTTATTTGCGTACATAATTCGACGCTATTACCTAGATAAAATATTATAAGTTGCTACAAAAAACAAGGCAAGATATTATCCGGTAAAACCAGACATAGATGAATTAAATTGTGCAATTAACATTTGTTGCATTACGATTTAAAATAAATATTAAAACGTCGGTATAATGTGCTAATTGTTATGCCAATAAAGAATCATTGCATATTTTACTGCCATTCCATTCATTATTCATAATAATAATAATTAATAAAGCGTTATTTCAATAGTAGGGGTGTTTGACAGCTTAATGATATACCTACTACCTACATAAATACAATCAGAAAAACTTGTTTAAAATACAATCATAAATATTGTGGAGGCACAAAATGGACGTTGAAAATATAAATATACTAAGCGGATGATTTGTCAATGGGCAAAATGACAGATAAAATAAAAATATAAAACCGTTTGGCAGACTATTGTCTTGTAGAACACGCTGGCGCTGGTAGCATATCGGTGACATGCCACATACCGGGTGAGATTGGTGTATTATTCGATATTGCTTTCTTATATGATATTATTCGTGTAACAATCTACTCTGATCAGGACCAGGATTCCGATCACCGCCCGCAGCTTCTCCATTTAATTATGCTAATACAGTGAGTATTACCCATACTATTTTAGTGCCTGTGTAGCATTGGCGGGGGTGATATAATGAGGGTGGGTGGGACCGGGGGACGTATGCCCAATGATAATAATAATAATTATTATCAACCATATCGACAATCAACCAAAAATATTCATCAATTTTAACGTATTTGTGTGATTTATCTACATTACAATGTGAACACATTATCATAATTAATTAATTGTAATCTGCAAACGTAATTAAATTTTAATAAGCTGATACAAAAGCGCTTTTGCCAAATGAAAACCAAACATTCAATTTAAAAGCTTCGACTTCATGGATTGATGTGCGAGGCGAGTTAAATAATAGTAGCCAATGACAGGTCATGAGACCTGTAAACGCCTAGATATCCCTTCCAAACTTCTCGTCTCTGTTGAGATGTCAAATTGTAAATAATAATATTTTTTGTTTACTGAAAAGGGAAAAATATTAACTTTACTAAATAACAACATACCCTAGGGTCAAGAATTATTTAAGTTTATCAACGTACAGCGCCCTTGAAGATTTTTCAGAAAAATGGAGCTTAATTAGCATTATTATTATAAGATCATGAAAGTCGCTTGTTTGTACTAAGGTAGCTGTTTGTCAATTTTGACATGCCTTTTGTGTTAGTCATCAAGATCTCTAAATAATTGCTGAATGTTAAAATTAAACACATTAATGTGACGTAAAGCGAAACACGAACACCCACGTTCTGACAAACTATTAAATTGCTATAGAGGCAGAGGTGAAGAAAATACCTATTTACATCGGGTTTGAATAAAACAGTACCTTAAAAAACACAAATGTCAGCTGTTAGATGGGAAAGCTGATAAGATAGTAATCTGGAATCTAGAGAAACGTAGTAAACATTTCGTTATTCGTGTTACAATGGCTGACACTAGACTAGCAGTTCTAACTGCCACTGAACAGGGGTGAATAATATTACAGGAGAGAAAGACACGTGGAGTACCTAGGGGCCTACAGAACAACCGGTACTTCCGGGACACACAAATTTATCTCCACTCTCCACACAACCTTTTGGACACAGATGAGGTAACGAAAAAATGGGGAATGTCGGAACAGATTACAAATTGAATGCAGAAATGCGTGTCCAATTACATTAAACATCGTGTATTACGAGAAATAAGCAACCTTTCTATAGATGCAGTATGCAGCCATAATTTGGTATATTTACGTTCGAGGGTGGCAATAACATACCGGTTATAAATATCACCTGCTCACTTGATATGGCGACGCTGAAACCGGCCCTGGTGCAAATCATTATGTCCATAAGAGACCTTTGCACCCGCACTCGAGGTAAGTACGAGTAAATACAGACGTGCTGAATACGTAATTATGCTTTGCGTACATATTTTGAAAATGAAATTTCTAGAAGGTTATCCAATGTGTATAATAATACCGCTTTCACGCTCAACAGGTTCCCAATACCGTACGTCACAAACTTAAAAATCCGTAAAAAGAAATAATTAAACAGCAAACAGATACATTTGTAACAGTCATTATTTTGCAATTTAACGATAAGAAAACCAATTAAAGCAGATCTCGGAAATTGATTGCAAACCCCATAACGGGTGGTCGTATAAACTGCATTAAGGAATGCCAAAAGTGTAACAACTACACCAGAAGTTCTCTGTAAGGCGAAGGCGAGGGTCCAAGTGACCAAGTTTCCTCACGATCTGTGCACATTCCGTAATTAGGCCGTCAGTATAATTATTATTGCAGTTCTGCATCAACAACTGGACGTAAGTAGCTCGCGAGGGCCACTTCAAACTGATAACGACTTTCATTATGACATGCACGAGATTGGAATATAAAAAGGGTGATACGTGTAGACAGCTGGGGCCTGGGTGTGGAGTGTGGAGAGTGGAATCTTTAATGCGCAATTATGACTAAAATGATTGATGTTTGAATATAAGTACGAGACTCATTATACAAAGAGACACAGTACTGGTTACTGGTGATGAAGAATGCATGTAAGGTAAGTAATGACAGTAAGTTTGAAATGGTATTTCCAGTGATTCATCATAGTGGCTTTTTTGTCACCCTGTTTTAAATACGCATAGCACGTCTTCAGAAACCAAAATCAGGCAATGAATGTATTCTCAAATACTGAATGCTTTTAGTTGTACAGGTAGATCGTGTTAAACAATGAAATCGAGTATCATCGACACATTGTATTGGAGGCTTAGTTTGATATTTTTTTAACAAAACCCTTCTGAAAAAAAAATACTGCAATAGACGATAATTTTTTTGCTTTGTAAAATAGTCGATCGAAGTAGTCTTTTTTATGAAATAAACAAATGGGTAACATTATATTTGTGCACTTACGATATTCATAAGTAAATGTACGAACAATCAGATTGCTTGTTGATGGGCTAACATATAGGATTGTCTCCATTGATCCGAATACGAGCAGTATAATTCTAGTACTACTAGTTCATGCATGTGAGATCATCCCTTCCCAACTCCCAATCCCATTCCACCCCTGAACAACCTCAGACGAAGCGCACCAATGGTACCAATGCAGTGCCCTATGCACCATTGGGTGCGGATAAGGGAAGTAGTAATATAATATATGATTAGAATGATTTTAGAAACTTCACTATTTAAATAACAAGCGTTCGCATAAAGAACGGGCTAGATAATATAACGTAATAAAATGGATAAATGTTTTTAAAATAAATTGCTGAACGTGAAATTTTCATAAATAAAAATCACTTGAGAAAAAACGCAAATTTGGCTCGGTAAGCATTTTTGAAAGCATTGTCAACATGACAAAAGGCGTAATGTAGTGACGCCTGAAAAGAAAACGTCTTGGGACTTACGTAAAAGGCACAATACTCGTACATAATATTGTGATAGCTCTGAAATATTCAAATATACTGCAGTCAAGCGGAGATGAGGATTCTATTCAAGGGATGTTAATATAAGAGTACAATTCAATTTATGTTGCAATCGGTTTTACAGTTTACTATTTAGATAGAATTTTATTATATTTAATATTTAAGTAACTTGGATATCAGATTGATAAATAAATTTTAAAATAAAAATAGTTCGCAAAACTTTATTTACACTTTGCTGTGTTTTAAACTATATATACTTATGCGATATGCTATATTATTATTTATTTATGTGTTGTAATAACTTGGACCGGTACTGAAGCGAAGAATCACTGCACTTGGTATACCGATGCAGTGCCCTATGCACCATTGGGGTGCGGATAAGGAAAAGTAGTAGTAGTAGTATATGATATACAAATACATACGTACACATTTATTGATTTTATGTAAAAGGCAAAGGGCCAGTTTCTCGAATCTCTGGAGGCTCTACTCAAGGATTAAGGGTGACAAAATATCAGTTAAGAGGCACTAAAAGCTAGACAATATGCCGCAAAAACAAGGATATTCAATTTGATTTCTTTACTTACACAACAATTATTTGTACAAATTGCCCACCATCCACAGTGTGTATATTAAATGTGTTTCGAATCAACGCATATATTAAATGGGAACAGTTTGATATTGATTTCATCTATTTAACAAAGTTCGAGGATACTTTTTATGGCAGCCCTCGTAAGAAATCGGCTTGAATTTCTTACCCGATCCGAAGGGCATAAAGTGTCTGTCTACTTGTGCCGATGTCAGCAGACCACCGGCGATAAAAGAATCATGTCCTTTAAGAATTGGCACTCGAGCCGTTAACTCAAATGAGAATCCCCAGACAACGACTAATGGCTACCGAGTAGGGCGTGACGGCGTGACGGCGTGACGGGGATGGAATTGCTAATTTAACAAATAACAAAGGGAATTAACGAAATGACAGCAAAAATCTGGGTATCTATTTGATAAGATAAATATCCGGAATTAAATAAAAGAACGGGAAACGTGGTAAGAAAAACGTCACATAAAAAGGGACACACGTAAAACAAACTACCAAAATAAAGACATCGCATAATGTAATCCGAATAAAAGCTGAAAAGCAATCGATCGCTCGTCGGATAGGGCGTACCAAATCATCTTCAAAATCACGCGTCTTTTCTCGTAATATCCCGTCAATCTCATAAAACTCCCCAGTGCCGCGCCGGGGAGAGCCATATTTTCTTTATCCACCCGTAAAAACTCACGGAGGGTAGCAGCGTCGCGTACTTCCACTCACGTAGTCTCTTTCTTTGTAGGGAACGTTTCATTTTACGACGTGGAGGCACACGTTCTCGGCGGGCGCGGGGGGCGAGCGGGAGCTTTGAGGTATAATAAAAACAGCCCACATCTGCACAGTCCTGCTCCCGCCCGCGCCCCCTTCCAACCCAACCTACCGCACGGAGCCTTCGAGAGTGGTGCGCTACATCGCTACATCGCTATATCGCCGTTTCCATGTTCCCGACCAACCACCATTACGCGAGTCGGAGAGTGGATGTAAATATTACTTCGGCCTGTCTGACATTCGTATCACGATATACTTGCGGGAATTTAATGTAACTGAATCACGGTAGAAATGTGCCGACATATCTCGCGTTATTGAGATATCGGCGTGCTGTGCATTACGACCGCTGCGCTGGCGTTGTACGTACAACGATTGCAGAAAGGAGCATTACTCGGTAGGAAGGTGTAAAGTGAGCGTTATGTGACATTTCACATTACCTGGATTATATACGAACACGTAGGTACAAACTGCACAAAGGTTTTGCTACATCGCTGCACTCTCCTCAGGGCGGTTAAGCGCACTACCGCTGACACCAAACGGAACCGGGGGAATATTATCATGAAATATTCAGGAGAACGGGAAGCGGGGCGGGTGTGATGTTACTTCAGCTGGGAATATTCCCTTGTAATGATAAATCTGGCCTCGGGAGAAATAGACACAAATTGTAAAGGGAATTCAACTGACTGCCAAGCAATTGTAACTAAATTAATATTAAGGTCTAATTCCAAAAAAAGCTGGTTATTTTTTTCATTTCTTTAACATACTTAAAGGAATATTTTAAGAATTTTTGTGAAAGAGAAAATTTCATTACTTCATTCTTCTCCCTTACAATCCTGACTAATCTGATCAAACGACGATACCATGTTTTTCTCCCTCGTATTTTATTAGGGCATTATAGTTCCACTGTAGTTACAAAAATATAGATCTAGATTAACTTTCACAACAAGAAAACATAATCTTAAGTTGCTCCTTTATAGACGAACTTAGATAAGCGTTCTCGCAGAGGTTACCCGGTATTCGGAAATTATCGAGATATATTATTTGGTAAACATTATTAAGGTCGATTCTTTTATTTCTTCAAACGGGTATAAAAAACAATAGGAAATCATACCCATGTAATTTTTAAGGGTGGGTAAGGAAAATACTGGCTGTACCTCAAAATATTTCTTTTTTTCCCCGAATAAAGTATTCGCTTCAGCGCACACGAGAAAAGTCGGCTGTAGTCATAGAAACAAAATTACTTATGGCTCTACTTTTATGTACACAGTCGTGTAAAGGCGTTTATTCTTTATACTCGGAATTCAGAAATGAAATAAAAAATTGTTATAAATCCAGAGGTTTAACTTCGTCACAAACAATACTGTATAAATGTTTAGTGGGGTTTTAGTAAACGGTATTTGCCCGCAAAAGAAGTTTCTTAACTCTCTAGCCACGGATTTTTCTTGATCCATGGCGCAAGATCATAATGATTAAGCATTTCAAATTAAGGTGAACTTTTTGTTAACACATTTCCCGATGGCCGGTAATAATATTACACAAGATTGTAGTGTGATTCGGCGGGAATGCGTATTGAAGTAACGGACAAAAGAGGATTAGCATTGAAAAGTCCAGGCTGTGAAAGCCGAAGAACTAGTAAGGTTAGACCGGTGAAGTGTGTGCAGAACAAATAGGATTACGGTGCCGCTGTCTGTAACATAATACTCAACCGACAACCGTGAGATTTGTATCGGCCGATTACCTGCACGCCAACACATTTTTTCTTACCGCGGGACGAGGCGAACCACCGACACCGCCACCGCTTTCCGAGATATTATCTAACTAACGACACTTTAATAGGACCAAAGGCCGTCGGCGAGAAACAGCTCGGTAGCGTGTTTTAATTCGTAATTATTAGCAGTCAATTATTGAGGTGTCACACCTTACAATTCCCCCAGAGCCCGCGATAAAATAACATCGTAAACAGAGCGGTCGAGCGGCCGGCAGATTAACAACGGGTAATCAGCATAAAACGGGGCCAATAAACGTGTTTAATACCACAAACAGACAGAACATCTAGTGAGGAGAGAGACGGTCCCGCGTCTCGCGGTAGTCAGCAATCGTTCCCTGGACCAGTATGCGGCGGCGCGCGCGGCTTCCTGAGGGCCGTGAATGGCGAACAGCATCAGTCTCGGACTATGCGCCAGGATCTCTGCCAACTACCGATCTCGTTGTAAACCAATAAACTAAAAGTTCCATCCGGTATGAATAGTACCTATCATCGAATTAAATTACTGGAAGATTACCTCCATAAATCACTATCACGTTTATATTATTTTACAACTTTATTATTTATCACCCACTTAAATGACAGCCCCTGTTTCCTGACTTGACATAATTTGAGAAATATATCTATTAACACTTAGTAATGATTATCACAAAGTTATATAATTTTTAACATGGGTACAATAAAGCAAACAAAGTAAAACAGAATGATAAATAGAATACAAAACATTGGAACTTGGCTTTCGTCTCATCCACATAAGTTAGTTTCTTAGGCATCATACATTTATTTAAAACTTGTGTTACAATAAAAGGTAGATAGGTAATAGTAAATGGACAAATAAGATAAATCACACGATTAAATTATTTTGAGATATCCGATAAAGTTAAATAAACTTCTTGGTACATTATAAATATTATATCAATACATTTAGGGGTAATTTAATATGAATAATCCAATATCAAGATTTGTGTGCATGTATACAATCAATAGGGTACTGCATCGGTACACCAAGTGCATTGTATATTGATCATTTCATCATGAAGGTAAGAAATTGGATACTATTATCATTTTATAAAACTTTAAAAAAAATTGACAGTATTGGCTGAAAATGCATTTTTATTTCATTTTGTTATCTAAGTGAAACGAAGAGACCGCAAAAGTTGGCTACTTGTCCTACATAAACCCGACTGGCCAGTTTCCCGTTTCCCATTATAAGGAGTTTATTTGAACAGACAAGTGTTTCCAACCATTTACACGACCGCAGGCGCAGGGACCAGAGGAGGCCAATTAATAAAACCGTAATTGGAACCGAACGTTCAAAATACGTAAAAAGCCGCCAAAAAATACAACCACCTGCCGAAGATAAATAAATCTCGAAGAAACCGGTCAAAAAATGTTCGCCGGTTGTGTTAGGACATTCAATAATCCATTTATGGAGGAATCACGCTTTGCTATTAAAAGATTTCCATTAAATTATTTTTAACTTGAAAGCAGTATGCAGATGATGTTTTAGCGCCGTGTTAATTAATCCAACTAACTTAAGAGATTTTTTTAGTTTAAAAAATGTGATGTTTGAAATTTAGTTTTGTATCGAAATGAACCTTTGATAACATCAACTCTTGCTAACGGTTCATTGCCAAGGGTGTAGTCGAAGATTATTGGGTTTATTTTTCTAGTAAAACTGATAGAATAGCATTTTTTTACATTTAATTGCATATCGTTTTTATCACACCATTCTAATAGTATACACAAATCGGTCTGTAACCCAAAACAATTTTATCGTTTCTCAATATTATTAAATAATATTTTTAGGTCATCAGCGTACAAGAGAAACCTGCATTTGAGTTTATTTGGTAGGTCGTTAATGAAAATAAGAAACAGTAAAGGGCCCAAATGTGACCCCTGTGGAACTCCAGATGTTGGGGAATACGGCAACGACTCATAAACATTGACCATCACCACTTATTGACATCTATTAGATATGTACGACTGAATCCAGCGTAGCAGGTCACCGTGTATATCTATAAGTACTCCGCCTCCCATGTTTTTAGTTGAAGAAGACGTCATAGCGGTTGTCTATTAGCACTTGGATATTAAAATATTAGTTTAGCCAGGTTTCTGTGAAGCAGATAATGTCGTAGTCGTGGTTTAAGATTTCTAGATAAATTTTCTCCAACTCTGTAGGACCACTTAGTTTTTCACAACCCATAACCAGTAAAAATTTGGATTGATGGGGAACATGTCTAGTTTTATTAAATAAAGAATAATAGTCAGAAAATTCAATAACAGATTATAATAACACAAACGTCCTGACTGGCAACAGAATCTCTTGGATACATCTGCGCCATGGAGGGGGGAACGTGGTAAATTGGTTGAGCTCCCTGAAGGCATTTGCCGAATTCGGCAACAAATACTTGTGGCAGCAAAAACACTAAAGGGCTTCCTAATCACTAAAACTGCACCGTGTTACAGATCGTCAAATGGCCACGTAATTAGGAATGTGAGAAGCATTCTACGCGTATATTTGCGAGTTCCCAGTAAGGAATTTATACTTCGACTGAAAAAACATACGTGAGCTGATTGCGAATTGGCTACCTTAACAAATTTATAACAACTCCATTTGATAACTTCTGAATTGCATAAATCAATAACGGAACAGAAAACGCGGCGACTGTGATAATATTATTTTATACTTAATCTTACATGTATTATATATCTGTGGCGTTATGTCATAAGATGTCCGTTTTCCCCTTCAAAGAAACGTTAACTTTGATCATTAATAATTATTTAAAAATTCCTTCAGTAATATTGAAGTCGCGTGGTTCTGGTAAAATAATGTGACTTTAATTATGTTGCAACTCTTCAGTATAATGGAAATTTTCCAAATGTAATATTTTTCCTGAAAAAAGGATACAACGGAACAACGGACATATCAGCTTGTGCTGTAATGCCACAGATGTTACTTGACTCGCCAAGTTCAAAAAACCGATATATAAATTTTAATTAATAAAAAAAAATTGAAATCTGCGAATAGTAGGTACCAACCATCTAAATATTTTTCTAAATAGATTTGTTTTGATGTTTAGATTTATTTATACAGAATAAATACCGGAATAAAAAGAACCATTCGATAAAGAATAGAATAAAGGTTAAGCGGCGTAGTACGCAAACCTTAAGACTTGGGACAAAAACGAAAGGACAAACGTTTCGCAGCCGCCCCAGCCGGAACCGCCCTAGCCGCCCTAAGCTGCCTGTGTCGTGAATACTAATGCCCCCCGCCTATAAATTATCGGCAAGGATGAATTATTCATGGACTGACTGACTCTTCTTCACCGGACTGCCGATTCAATTGATGCGGGACGATCACCGACCAACGTATCGAGGACTGTTAAACGATCTGACAGGGCACCAAGCACCAAACACAATCACCGAGCGCCGGGACAAGGAGTTCATTCCAAATAAATTTGCAGATTCCTGTCCGAGATAAACTGAACAGAATTCGCTTACAAACCAGTTAGTAAAATAACAGGATATGATATCTTGATAAATTAAAGACAGCAAAAAATATATCTGCCATTAACTCAATTAAAAAAAACTATATTATTGATTACATATTAAGATAAAACATGATTGCTCTACATTCTATAATACATGACATTATCATTGTCTGAAATCGATTCTATGTAATTTTAAACTGTCCGCAATTTTAACAATAGTACTAAAGTTAAGAGTTGCATCATGATTATTAAAAAAAACTGAATTTATGTATTAAGTGTTATCTAATTTAAAATAAATAAAATCTGTGGTCTCATAATAACATTTTGTGTTCATTAATACAAAGCATGTAAAAATAACATTTTAATTATACTTGTAATAATATTTAACTCATAATAATATGTAAATATTGTTACTTGTAATACAATTACCACTTAATCTAGTTTGAAGCGTTGCGTGATGAATAAGCACCAATAAAAACCAGGAGAACTGTTGCCAAGATATGCCAACTGCCAACATAAAGACAGAGATGCTTTGATTACCAAAGGAATGGCGTTCGCGAGTTAGCCAGCAATGTTTGCCACCTCAGACATATCACTTGGAAGTTGACCAAATCGCTGAAGATTTAACAGAGATTGCCGAAGCGGTCAATTAATATTGGCAAATTTAAAGCCGCATTCGCTTTCATGTTCTCCATTCAACGTTATTAAAGCTGGCCAAGAATCTTCGGATTCCGGGGAGGTTTGTTATCGATAGGAACTCGGCTCTTGGATGTTGGATGACAACACTAAATCGAAGAACATTTCAGCCGTAACTAAAAATCATCCCGACTTTGGAATCTTAAGATTCTGATTTAAATTTCCTATCCATTAAATCTTAGTATCGTTAATTAGTTCAATTTTGTATAATTCAAATGAACGAGTAGTATAAAAAAAATTAAATGAAGACTTTTTAAAAGTATATTCAAAATTCATTTATAGAACCGGGTTGTGGTCTAGTGGTAGATTCGAGGACTCCGGATTAGAATCTCTAGGTTCGAATCCCACTCCAGTTATTTCCGAATATTTAAAAGCAGCCCCAAAATTTAAATATTTGAGTATATCATCTAAAATGATTTAGTTACTCAAATAAAAAATCTTCACGTTTAAAACAAGTGGGTGTGTTGTAGTGAAAACAAAACCGCGTAGAAATATCACTTGATTGATACACCCGGAGAAATAATATGTAATAAATCATGACCAATCTGTGTTTTACAATCGATACTCAAGTATCCAACTGAGCGTCGAGAACCGAAGAACATTAATGGATAACATCGATACATGCAATGACATTGAGTGGTTCTTAGCGCTGAGGGTACTCGACTGCCGATAAACACTGGAAGTTACGAGCAGATACTTATCAGAGCAGACGTCAATATAAAGAGAGCACAGGATTTTAAAACACTCGCGTAAATAAATTGAATCGAAGATCCGAGTACTCAATTTGCAGGAAAACTGGCGGATTTTACAAGTTAGAAGCTTGAGCAAATATTTCCGCAGCCCTGCGGTTGTGTAATTGAATCAGCGGACAAGGAACGCACGCCACAAAGCTCTGCAGTGCTCTTTATAGTTTGCAGGACGATGCGAGAAGGAACAAAAATAAAATACGCTGGCGGCAGAGCCGAACCGCGGGCCTAGGATCGTGCAGCATCCTCGCGATGACATTCCACGCGATTAAAGTAGCTCTCAATTCATAATAACAATATCTACGCATTTACGAGATCGGGGCAATTCGTAAGCGATTCATCAGTTAGATAATATAAAAAGTTTTCAATAGTAAAGATCGTTAACTATTCAAAATAAAACAGGATAAACCTGTTAAGTTTAGGAAACACGTGCACGATTTCTGAAATCGTGCGAGCAGTAGACATGGTTGGGTATATTTTATACTCCTATAGATATACCGCAGTAGCACGCTACTGTGTGTATCATCTCGTATGATTTATGGCGACTGAACTTACAATCTGCTACCAGTAGCTACTGGAAGAACGAGTGCAGGAGCTGTGCAGCAGACAGTCGAGGGCTGTTCATATATTCGCGTACTAAATAAAGAAACACAAATCGCAAAACTGAAACAAATCAGTAAATATTCATATTTAGAAAATGTTTAGTCTGTACATTTTTTTAATGTGAAAATATCTTAAAATACAAACGTTTCCATTACATTAGAAAATAACACATTATTATAAAAAATCAAAATTAAATGTGACCTATTTTTTCTGTATATTTATTTATGTAATACGAAGGAATGATAAAATGAGAAAACTTTGTGGGTTGAGATAAGTATGTAGGAAGAAATGTTGATACAAAGGTAGATGGCACAGAAAGGGGGCGGGTGGTGGATTCGGTTGAACGATTCGCTCGACAAAGGGGATATTAATCTTATATTTATGGCAAAATAAATCGCAGGGATATTTTGCTAACAATATATTTTTCAAACAATGCCCCTAAGAGGATTGAGAATCATTGAAAGGGGATTGTATTCTAATGGTATAAAATTTAATGACGAAGTATTTGCTTTATTGTTGTGTATCTTTTATACAACAATGCCTTTTATGTGTATATTTAATGTCAATGCAAATTGATAAGTTAAAATGTATTTTAGAGTAAAAAATTGGATTTACTATTTATGTCTAGGTATTAAAATACGTATCACTCGTAAGTAATATACCCATGTAACAAAACTCAATGTACAAGCGGGAAACCAGTGAACATACTTCATATCTAAAGTCGATTTTATATTTTTTGGTTTGACCCATAGTTTTCGAGAAAATTGAGTTAGAAGTTGTTTTTTTTTTCGACAAATTTAAACCAATTTTTATGAAATATAATTTATTTATTCAAATTATTACTACTCATAAAGAAAACAATAGCAAAAACCTAATTTTAATAAGAATTTGTGCAATTTTACTTAATCTGCGGTACTTATGAAAGCTTATACGAAAAGAAAAAAATAAATTCATTGCAAGATCAGATTTAAAAGTCATTACACATTCGACTCCAAATATAATGTAGATTCACCAGTTTTCGGGTTGTACTACGAGTTTTGTTACACCATGTATATTATATGTAACCAGCGGACCCGAGAGACATTGTCTTGCCCGAATGTTGGTTTATTGTGGGTTCAGGAAAGGTTTTTTTTGATATTCGAATTTTCGTCAAACTACATAAGTGACGTTTGTCATTGAGTTTGTCATTTCCCGAACACGAACTCGATAAACCCGAACCCAATTGCAGCGGCACCCGGTAGGGTTTAATTGTGAATCTAAACCATCCAAACAAATAATTTAATTTTTAGCCGTTTAGACACATGATAATTTGATCAAAAATGAGACATACCTTCATGGAAAATATTATACGCAAGGTGGTTCTTGGTTCTTAAATGGTTCTTTCTTGGTTCATGAATGCGTTAAAGTGAAACGGTGTCTTAACGGCTTGGATAATATAACTTAAAATTGACTGGGGTAAAAAAGTCAAACTTACCTTCTCAGAAGAAAAAAACAAACGCTATGCTGATGACCAAAAGAAGAAATGAACCATCTCCAACCTTATTTATGAACGGTATAAGACTCGCTCTTGTTGATTCAATCAAGATATTAGGTGTTACCATAGACAAGAAACTGAATTGGTCATTACATGTAGATAACATCTGTAATAAGGCGGCGAATCTCTCTGGTATGCTTGTAAGAGCAGCAAAACCTACATGGGGGTGCTCTCCCGCGGTGATGCGACAGATTTATTATGGAGCCATTGAACCTCTTGTCACATATGCGGCCAGCGTATGGGCAACTGCTGCCGAAAAGAAGTTTAACAAGAGAAAATTGGATAGCTTACAACGACAATTTGCCATAAGATCCTGTAGGGGATACCGAACTATATCTCTTATCTCCGCTCAAGCTTTAACTGGTTTCACACCACTGGACCTCAAAGTTCAAGAACGAAAAGATATTTATACTGTAAAGAAATCTGGTAAATTAAGTATTATTCCCGACGATCGTACATACCAAGGGACGATAGAATATTTTACTCTACCTCACCCGAGTGAAAGAATCTCAGAAAACTGCCTCTTTATAGACAAAAATTTGCCTCCAGCGATCCCTAATGAAATCAGAATATTTACAGATGGCAGTCTTTTAGATGGTAAGGTCGGAGCTGCTTTTGTACCTTATGAAGGATACACAGAACTACCTGGCAGGATGTTTAAACTAGATAATATGTGCTCAGTTTTCCAGGCCGAATTACTCGCTATAAGAGAAGCCCTTGAATGGTTATTAAAGAAACCACCTGAGAGGTGGAAGTTTGCTAATATAATTTTCAGATTGTCGTTCTGGGGTTGAAGCTATTATGGACACTCGTTCTGTAAATCCTCTTATCGTGGAAATCCAGAACAGAATGAAGCTTATGAAGACAAGAGGAATAGTCTTACAAATTTGCTGGATCAGAGGTCATGCTGGCATCTTGGGGAATGAAAAGGCTGATGAAAAGGCTCGAGCTGCAACTTGTAAGAGAACTGCCCCTTTTTTCTCAGATTTTCCTTTAAGCTTTGCGAAGCGTTGCATTAAACACAAGATTCAGCAGCAATGGGAAGAACGATATAGCACTTCTACTACTGGAAAAATTACAAAAATGTTCTTCCCCACATTAGCCGATGCAGCTTTCTTCCGTAATCATCATGAAACATCCTTCGAGCTGACGCAGATGTTTACTGGCCACGGAGTTATGAGAAGTTATCTTAAGAGGTTTAAAATAAGAGATGACGATTTTTGCTTGTGCGATGACAGCTCTTCTCAAAGTGTTGAGCATCTGCTTTTTCACTGTCCGATTTTCAGCTTACAACGGTACAGTCTTGAATGTGAATGCAGTAGGCGCAACTTGTCAATGACAGATGTTTCCTCAATTATGAAAAGCAAACACGCACCATTACTCATGAACTTCATGACAATGGTGGCCAAACAGATCAAGGCATTGAACCAGGGACAGTAAAATGAATAATTAAAAGTGTCGACCAACAGAATCAAAACACCTCTCTGAATTCTCGAAGCCTTGTACTTAACATGTAAGGCTTTCTTATTCAGCAACTCAAAAAAAAAAAAAAAAAAAAAAAAAAAAAAATATAACGACAGTTCCAAGCGGGTAGCAATATTTCATGTTTGGTTAGCAGCTCGATACGTGGACTGTTCGGACAGGTACTGATATATTACAATAATTTTATACGTGAGTATGCTGCCCCACAAGTCAAAATGCAGTAAATCCATACATGGTCAATAATGATGATTTTTTGTGGTTGAAGTCGTATTTTAGCTCTCTAATAAGCTTATTTGCCGTTTTTCCATCAATATATAGAAATACATCTTTTTTAAATTGCAGTATATCCAACTGGGGTATGTAAACAGCAGGTTCTTTGCAGTACCTCCAATACAAGAAACTTATTTTGGTGTAAAAACATATGAAATCATTATATAATAAACTTTATTATGTAGATATGTATATTAATTCCATATCTAATATAGACTGAGTGATTTTAAAAATTTAATTTGAATGATAATATTGCTCGCTTCACGTTTCCTTGATTTATTTAGTGTTTCGCTAAAGATACTGCATTTAGGCTTAGTGGGACCAGAATACGGTACAAATATAAACGGAAATATTAGCGGTTTTTAAATCAACAAATTTTAGGAATACTAAAGTGTATAATAAATTTATGAACTATGTAAATGCTTAAAAATTTTATTCAATTTCAAAAAAGAGATTGTGTAAACGGTTACAAAATATATTACAAAGCGTTTTATACCAGCGGGATGTGAAAAGGAGAAATAAGCAATAAAATAGAATAAATTCGAGATGATGTACAAAGCGAGGGGAACATCTTGGAGGAAAAACTTGTGAAAGGGAATAAATAAGAGGGATCAAAATTCCAACTGGTGGAGTTTAAAGCTAAAAAATCACATGACAGATAAAAACTACAAAAGATCGAATTTTAAAAGTAAGGTTAATTTTTTTTGTCGAATGGATTCCAAATCAGCACTATAAAAAATGGTTTAAGACTGTGGGAATTTCGTCTGTCACCGACGCGACGCGGGCAACACCATGCGTTGAGTGGTAGGCGGGTTTCGGCATGCTGCCGGCCAAAGCAATGAGTCTCTTCTAATCCGATCACCGACGGAGCGACAACTATCTAACAAAACCATCCGAGAGAGCGCCACACAGCAGCTAGCGCCATGTAGAAAAATATATCGCCATACCATCAAGCCCTGTAATATCGGAACATGGGAATAAACCCAACCGTACAAATCCGTGAAGTGATTTATTATCATCATCCTGCACTTTTCGACAAAGACATTTGTTATAAATACTACAAAACTCGGAACCAACAAAAACAAACGACTTTTACATCCGAATATTCCCGAACTGAAGAATAAAAAAAGAGAAAATTAAAACCAGAGGGATATTAACGAGCTATGCGTACACCAGAATGCTGGCAAGAGATGCCAAAATATTACAACGTGTATCCCTAATGGCATTATAATAAAAGATGGGGCAACAAAAACAAATCTTTCAACAGCAAATGCCATCGTAACAGAAGTTAAGACTGAAGCAATCATACTATACCAATTTGTTAGGGTCAATCTTGGCACATCACCAACAGGATCTACCTACAGAGTAATGTTATACTGCTGTGTGCTAACATACACAACACTTTTCCTCTCTGCCCAGATGTCTTAAGGGCCAATTATTAAATTATTACTATTAAATTCAATAAAACCACTTACTATAATTTCACAAGAAAAATAAACATCACCATTAGATGTTAAGGATACGTATACATATATATTATTTGAACTTTCGTGTCTCGTTTCGAGCGTTAAAAGCTATTTTACGGGGGTGTCAAAGTGTAGCTGCCGTGTTATGTTTGACATTAAAGTGAAGTTCGGTCATGTCAGCGTCAAACTGCGGCTACTTAAAATAACAAGAAGGGTGCAAAGATAACGTATTAAAGGTAAACCACCTAAGCATAGCAACAAGAAAAAATAAACTTGAAAGAAATAAATAAATGACAAGAAAAAGAAAACAAAATATTGAATTTGCAAAATACACACGGGCAATATTATATTTCGAATAAGCCACAAATTTCTGGCAACTTAATAGAATTCTATGCCAATAAATTAACTAAAATATTTAGCCAAATCCAATATAAAACATCGTGCGGTACGTATCAAGTTTCGAAGTGAAAATAATACAAGTCCGTTAAAATGTGCCAAAACATAACAATCTTCTACAAATAAATATTCAAAACTTAAGCTTGGCTTAAGAATGTAACAAACACAAATAAATGAAATTAAAAAAAACAACAACACTACAATTAGCAACACAAATAGATTTCTCGCCAGAAAAAATGTTCACAAAAAATGGTTCCTGCTACACGTTAAATGATTCAGATAGGCTTATAGAATGAATGCCCAAAAAAAGTTAATAATGTACCCAAACCTTATTCAGTGAACAAAAAACAAGATTAAAAACACCGCCCATTTTTTTATTCACACTGAGATAAAAAAAAAAGTATAAGTTCGGTGCCCACCGAAAGTGTGTACAAAAACTAAACAAACACTTCAAGTCGGATCTCGGCGAATTGACTGGGATAGTACGAGTAAGTAGGACGGGAGGTGCAGAGCCGTCAAAAGCCTTACATTCTCCTCGAGGCACACAAGTGGTTTCCAACTCCAACCATCTTCAGTACCAGTACCAGTACCAGTACACTATACAAACACACACATCACGGCTCACGGCTCACGACTCACGACAATGTGTTCCCCGGTAACAACTGTTCTCCCTTTAGGCAGGGACATGAGCCTTATTCAAATCTGTTTAAGCATAAAACAACATAATGCTCGGCTCAAATGGTACGGAGCTCTAAAGGGAGCACAAAGGACGGCACTGAGTTGGAGAGCACAAAAGAACGAGGGTCTGCCGGCGAATAAAAAATGCACAAGAAATAAAATAAACGGCTTGGGGTAAAAGCAGGGAAACATCACAATGATACCGATATTTTAAATTGTATAATAATGTTAAAGCGGTAAAAAAAACCTTCATTGTTGGTAAACATTCGATTGACGTGTTTAAATAAATTTGTTTGATACTAAGCTTTTACAATGAATGAGTTTTGTAAAAAAATATATTGAAAATATCAGTTTTTCGTAATAAGATAAAAATCCAAAACAATCTATAAAATACCAAAAAACTACACGGAAAAATTGTTCATTGAAAAATAAAAAACCGTTACATTGGTATTATGTGTAATTTATATAATAATTGTGAAAATTGAATGAAAATTCACACGAAGGTTAAAATGAATATTCGAATTTTGACATGAAACGTGTTTAATGTTCCCAAAAGGAAGGTGGGGTGAGCGGAGCCCATTGTATCCGTAACTGATCATTTATGCCTTTATGCCTGGGGTTAAATTAAACCCTCAAAATACCAACCCCAACGTAATACCACCAAATAAATCCCGTGTATCTTTCCCCAGTCCCACAACTAAGCAAACAAATACACAACTAATAATGAATGCGCGAGATCAACCCTCGATCGGCCATTTTATATTGGGGTTAATAATATTTTTATGCGGAGTACTTAATAAAATGATAATGTACATATTTCTATAATTTATAATATTGTATAAGCGAAGGTTGATCGTGTTGACGTTAACAGATAGAAGATATTTTTTAAAGATATGGTAGACTTTTTATTTATTTTGCGTGTTTATATCGAATTACTTCTACCGACGCGCGATACATCTACTTGTTTTAATGCAATAATGAAAAAGCAGGTGGATGGGCAATTTAAAGAAGCATGTTTAGAGTAACATTTCGGCCTATCTTCCCTAAAATTTAATCCGATAAATGTATTAGCGATACGATTTGGGATGCACTTACGAAAGTAATAATAAACAGAAAGAGGGTTGATTGCAGTGAGGGGGTGAAAAGACTCACTCGACAAATGGGGATTGAGCCCTGATGAAGCGACCATGTCCCGAGTGGAATATTGCCCCCTTTAGCCTGTTCAGTTACACTACATGCAGTTAGCGTCGTGCCGACTCCCAGGAGACGGAGCAATCCACGGCGGGGGCTGAATGCAACATCGGACCACTTACATCAAACTACCCACTACCCACTACTTGTCCCGCAAGAGGGCTTTGTAGTACGAAAAATATGCGCTATGGAATTTGATTTAACGAAGTTACACTTAAGAAACAAAATTGTATATTTATAATATACACGTAATATTATAGGTATGTGTTCGGTGCATTAATAGAGGGTATAAAACATTTTAATGGTAACTACAAACTAAAAATCAAAATGATTTTGTGATTAACGTCAAGCAATTAAAAAAAATTATCATCCGCGAGGAAATAGCTTTGCCGATAAAGAAACGTAGGTATTAAAAGTTAGTAAGAAAGCATTATTTGATTGAAATGTCACAAAGCAAAACGGCAACTAATTTATCACGGTTGATGTTCAAAATTAAAGAGGGTAAAATGGTTAAGTAGAACCAGAAGTCTAAGATTAATCAAAATTTTTTGTGGAAAAAAAACGATAAAACCGGTAACACCCCAGAAAGACGGCAGCGGGTAGCAGACGTCTGCGTGACAAAACAGGAAAGGGGAGAAAAACGGGAAAAGGCGAAATAGAATGGGAGAGTATTCCTTTGAATCTTCATTGTGTTCACGCGGGATTGAAGTGTCTTCACCGCTGATTCATGGCGGTAAGTTCGGCCGAGGGAAGCCGGCACTAAACAACACAACAAGGATACCTACCAACATTCACACGGGGACGAGGTCAATAGATCAAATCCGGGACATTCGTGAATTTATTCTGACACCAAATACGAAAGAATTGATCACAAATACCTGGGTGGGATATTTAGGCAACAAAAAAAACATACACTAAGTTGGACTAAAAGTTGCATGCGACAGGTGATTTTGTACCGTAGATCACTCGTCATTCCGAAGTGTCGTATGCGACTTTTAGTCCAGCCAGCATAGGGTCTAGTAACGAAAATTCAAAATACAATTTTTAAAAAACGCAGTTAGATCTAAACTCTTTACAGGTAAGAAACGAAAACTATGGAAGTCATGAGCTAAATGATTATAATACTTGCATAGATGACAACATCCACGTTAAGTATTTACATAGAGCATGTCAGTACTCTTGTTGCTGCTAATGATGTTGTGGTTCATTGAGGATATCTTGTAAGATTAAATTAGGTAAGAAAATAATAATTACTCCATTTATTCAAGAGTTGTAAATACGGGATAATAGAATGGGAAATTACGTACTACATTCACGGCATCTGGGGACTAAAAATATGGTCACAAAGCTTTGAACAACATTTCGGGTAGGGGATCTGGGTATATAATTGCGGGAAAGACACACAAAGTTAGGAATTATCCGGAGCTAGTGGCTCGCGGCAGACCAACGCCAGTCAGTTAATCCCACAAGATCGTAAACAGTTTCCCTAGTAATAGTTCCCACTGATTCCCGCCACAGGCTACGACCAATCTGCCGCGTCCTATTCTAATCACACGTGAGAAAAGCGAACAGACGTTCGGAACATAAACTGATAAACCCAAATAAAAAGGAACGTATACTTTTCAATAAGAAAATCTACACAAATCCATCGGAACACGATGTTTCTCCGGATTCCCCAGACTTGTTTGTTGGAGATAGCCGGTTAATGCCGAGTAATTCGGAGGCTAAACTAAAGTTGAAGAGTAAAGCTGGCTTAATGAGGATCATGCCGGAGGATGCAAAGATTCGATGTAATGTGTTTACATCAGTTTACTACACAATTTAACGAACGTTAATTTATTATAATAATACGGACAGGTCTGTAATTTGCCAGACGCGATAAAAATAAGTATAAAAGAGCACGAAAATACCGCGAGAAAGGCTGCTATTAAGTAGGCGGAATTTCGACGACGGACGGAAAATGGAATACCAGCTAAATTATAGCTGTACCACAATCATTCCGTTTACTTATCGATTGCATATCATTACACAAATTAATGCCCAATACAATAATACAACAGCTGGCATACCTAAGCATACATTATATAATCGGGCAAAATAAAAATTATTTAAATTTCCAATCTTCGTGTTTGTGTATAACAGTAGCAAAACACGCGAGGCTTGTTCACGTCGAAAGGGAGAAACAACGTAGCAAGGAATTAAAACAGAATTGAGTTCAAATTGTTGAACAAATAAAACCGTGAATATAAATAATTCATAGCCGAGGGAGCAGCCGGTGCCGGTGTTGGCTTTTTACTGTCCGTGAAGTGGAACAGTTTTTTTACGTCTGGTCAATGTATTAAGATTGCTTTAATGGTTTACTTTTGTTTTTTAGTTTATGTATTTTATATTTAGTTAAATGAATATAAATTAAATTATAATTTTAAAAAATGTAATATAAGGAAAGAACGTGTTAAATTAATGTATTCTTTCTTAATAATAATTTATTCACTAAAATAAAAAGTAGGTAATCTTATGAATAAACGGGGCTGTTAGCCCACTGAATGATTCAGATCTGTAAATGAGGAATTGACGATGTGTGGTATAAAAATATGTACATAGGTACAAGAGAGCGACATTGAAGAATCGGAAGGTTAAGAGATATAAGTCGCTTTTGACTAAGGATTGGAGATAGTGGAACACGGAACACGATCCTCGCAATATTGTGTCGTGCGAGTTTGCCATTACTGCTGAATGCCGAAACGGTCCGAACGAAAAATAAAACCATCCAGTCACGCTATAGTACTACGGATAATACTCAATGATAAGGGGAAGAAAAATAAAACTAATAAAAATTCTCACGATTTTTTATATCTAGTGATAAACAGAATTGGTAGTTGCCTTGTTAGCTGTCTCCACATTTTTCTTAAAAGCGGCATTCGTATTACTAGGGTCTTAAGCACTTGGAAGGACAAATCTTCGTTTTTTTTCTTGTTTCTTTGCTTCATACACTCCGTTATGTTACGACAAAAAAAAATTCTATGCATTTCGAACTCCACACTGAATGAACGAGAAGAACTGAAACAAGACACAAGACTTTTCTTTCCAAAATTTATGCTTTAGGCCCTGGCCACTTAATATTACTTATGCACAGAGGGATTTTTCTGATATAACACATTATTTAGTACAATATAAGAAGAATCCAACACAGCGTGTGTTACATTATGTCACATTATTATTATGAATCACCATTTTTTTAACATCCGACTTCCAGTCGTTCGTGAAAACTGCTACCAGAAAAACGTGTCGACTAATATCAAAAAATATTTCAGAGAATAAATATGAAAAATATCTAGTCGAAAAGGTGAAATATTATGTTAAAACGTCAAGATGGAGTATTCGCCGAACCATGGAGTGATAATAGACCGGCACAGTCTGATCCCAGAGCTAATGGAGTAATTTATCATAGAGAATAATATTGGCCGAGCGCCGAGAGGCAGGGACGGCTAAACAAAACTTTAATTCCAAAATCATCATGTGGAATTAACTGCTCCGGTGTAAGTAATCTGGTAAATAGGATTTGCCATGTAAAAGTTACAAGAAAAGACAAAAGAAGATTTATTTTTATTTGTTTACATTTGTAAGTTCAAATGGTCAAGATCATTAAATTCTTCTTCTTCATTCGCCACGTTCGCTCCTATGTGCCAAGCCAGGCCACCACCGCAACTTCACGACTCTAAATATTGGAGATTGCTGCGTCCGATCCCGATTTTAAACGTTGGTTATGAAGTACCACCTAATGCCCTAGTACCCTTCTCAAACACTTGTTTTCAAAACTCAACAGACGAGCGTTCTGAGCTTTGGTGAGGTGCCAGGATTCACATCCATAAAGGAGCACCGACACCGGGAGTTAAAAAGTCGGCATTTTATTTTGACCGAGTATAAACTGGAATTCCAGGCAGCACACATCGTGTTTTAGGTTGCTCCAGCAATTCCTAGGCGAATTGCGAGTTCTGCCATCTTCAGTTAGATGAACGCCTACGAAGTATTTGAAGCTGTCAACGCTTTCGATCCCCTGCCTTTTGTTGTAAAGAGGATAGTCGGGGTCAGGACAAGACTTATTGCACATGAACAGGGTTTTTTTAAAATTTACTGGCCCCAATATTTATGTTTATTTTTTATAGAATCAAAAGCATATTTCAGATTTTGCAGCTTGAATTTGTTCAAAATAATAGTACGTACCCATGTTAAAATTACTACAGAGCACAACCACCCACAGAGTTTTAAAATACTTCAAAGGAGTCTTAATTCAGAGCTTTCTAAAAAAGCTTATGACGTCATAGTGAAAGAAAACTTTATCATTAAACATTTTAAATACTTATTTAACTAATTCTCGATGAGTCAACATAATTAACACAGGATACGAAAATCAAAATGTGGTGGAAAGATTTTACTGGAAAAATGAAGAAGCGCAGATTGATAAAAAAGATAAGCGGAATACAGAAATGTGAAGAGCGCATGATGCAGAGGAGTAAAATTATCTGACACACCCAGTTATTAGCTACCGCCTGCCAAGGATCAGATAAAAAATAAATTGTTTTAACAGGTTACTTCCAATCAATCTAATTGGGATATCAATAGTTGTTCTTTTAACAGAACATAGAATGTTACGGTAAATTAAATTTTTATTTAATCAGAACATAAAAACGGTACAGTATATCACAATGAGAAAAGTTTATAGATTTTCAGCATCACCTTCGAGTTTACATATTGATATTTTTATTTAGTAAGTTTGCCAGGGGAACATAAACTCGTTTTAGGGTGGGTTGTTTGATCGATATTATAAGTTAAAAATAAGTACTTGACACTTGGTTGAAATATAAAAATAAAATTTCCGCTCTGGATATATACTTTTTTTTAACACTTTAGATTATTAATGATTAAGTACCAATGATCAAACAACGGAATGAAATTAAGATTATTTTTTAAATATCAAAGTGAAGAAAATTAAAACAAATTTAACAACACTGATCGAGTAATGCTTTATTTTTTACATAAGAAGTTATATTTTTTATTTTTAAATGATATTCCAGTTCATATGTAATTATTAATTGGGCATAAGTGGGTTTATTAATATAATAGGGTACTAAATACGAACTTATCTATTGGGACGATCATTTAATAGACGACATGAGTACTATAGTTTTATTGATACCGGGCCAGGTGCCGTCAGCACATAAACACGTATTGTAAAAGTATAAAAAGTGATAGCCCCTCCTCGCCGGGTCTTGTTAGCCCCCGCGGCGGGGGATCTATAATAATCAAAAGTGTTCCAAAATGTTTAGGGGAGCGAAAATGATCAACTACGTGATTAAAAGCTGTATCTCCAGTGGAACGAAAGTAGGGGTGGATATTATATGTGTGGGATCCCTCTCCGCTAACGGCGACCCTCTTACGAGTAACCACACACGTTCGTGTTTAAATTTAGATGAGTATGAATAAGAAAAATATTCATTAGTCAAATGCGGCGGGAGGCCGAACCCAACAACCAAAAGGGGATCGTGATAATCACGAAACACTTATTTATAATAAAAAAGTAGTTACTATTTTACAGTTTTAAAAAAAACATAATGTGGATATGAAAAATATCCGTAGCAGAAACGGTAAAATTTACCACACCTACCCACTGTTTGTGTAATTCAACTGTGAATTTTACGTTCAGTGAAAATATTTCTCTAAAACCCTCCAGGATTTATTGGAGGCAAACATGAATAATAATGGATAAGCGGACTCGCAAAAAAACCTTTGACATGTCACCCAACTGTCATAGCAGAAATAAAACGAATACACGAGCGAAGCCCGGCTTAAATGTATATTAATGTCTGTTTTAATCCGATTATGACATATGAAAGCGACCGGCATCATCCCATTTACGCAAATTCAATAAAGCTCGATAAGATAAATCACAGCAAACCGGATGAAAATAATTAATCCCGCTGGAGAAAATAAAAGTCAATGTGTGCTCGTGTAAATATGAATGGCTCTCGATATCACAAAACATGTTTAACCAGAAAGGGAATAAACGCACCCTACATTAGCGCCGCTAATAGCTCTCGGACGTGATTCAAGTAAACCCGTCCCACTGTACTGTCACTGCTAACTGGTGAAGATGGCTAATTCACTACCAACTACTTACCGAATGGCATTCCTGACTCGTCCATCATAACTTGTGTGTAACTTAACGCTCAATTGATTACAGGTTTGCGATTGAGGCTTTGAATGATAAAATACTTCAAACATAAATACTGATAAAAATTTCATACCGCGTTCTCTTTCGTACTTTATAACCACATAAACATATATTCAACTTAACGGCTTAGGGTTGAGAATTTTGTCAAAAATACGATCTCGTCGAATTAGCAAGTTAAATTGCGCGAGAAACGGGGTGGTCTCCCCCTTACCCGGTGTTCATGAGCCTCCAGCGTCACCCCTCTACTCTTCAAGTGGCTTTTGATCGGCTTCACAGCTAATCGCGCACATACCACCCACCCCACTGTATTACAAACAAAGTCTTTTCATTAAGTACTATGCAATGGACTTTAGTAAACATACCTCCTATACTTCACGCTGGCGCGGCGTTGTTTACTAGTATCTATGGTAATAAAGGTAAAATGTAAATACCTACATACATTCAGAAATGTTTTTAATGTTGAACATTAAATTTATGAACAGGAAAGTCACAAAAAAGTATGAAAAATTAAATAAAATAGTAACTTTTTAAGCGGATCGTAAAAACCACATCGTATTATCCCCTTTAAACCTCTTAACTTTAAAGCCATAAAAAAGAAACGTTCTTCAAATCAAAGTTTTATGGCATGTGGTTCGTTGAAGGCATGTTGAAGGGAGGAATACGGTTTCCTCCCTACTATTTGAAGGGTTGTGTGCAGTAAAACAGGCGTGTGCCGATAAGACCCTATGACGCGATTGGATTGGTTAATTGATGCTTTGAATAGAGGACTCTAGGATTTGGAGACCATGGGAAGAAAAACCGAAACTTTAACCGAACTGTCATGAATATATTATACACATGGTCGCGGGACTGTGTCTAGGGCTACAGATTGTTTGTAAGAGAAAGGGAAAAAGACAACATATAAAATACCTAGGGTATTTTGCGGACTTCTAACAATGCGACATTAAATAATGACCATATAATAATAATATGTAATATGTATCCATACCGGACACGCAAAGCAAAGCCACATAATTAGCTGTGGTTATGATATTATACTTAAAAATACTTTAAAAACGAATTTAAAGTAAACAAAAATGTTTCAAAACAAGATAGTACAATATCAAGAAAACAGTGGAACGATCCGAGTTTTTGAGGTCGTAGAATATAATATTTAATATCGATAAAGTTACACGTACTGATGTTAAAATATCACATAGAAAGATGGTGACAAATTCACATTGTTAATAATCCATTATTCGTCTAGTAGAGTTGGCTGGGTGCATGTGGCAGCCGTGTTATTGTCGGGACACGTGAGCACCGTGGAGCGGACTAAAAGAATGGGGTGGTGAACACGCTCCGGACACGCGGAGAGCACGCCGCACGCGTGCCGTAGAGCAAAATAATAATCTCTACATACTACGCCATTATTTTGTAAACAAATGCACTACTGCCACTTCGAGACCTCCTTGTACGAGGGTGCAGAGAAGATAATATTTTTAATATTGCAATGTTTTTAGTGCAATCGAAAATATGAAAACCAGAAACAAACATCCACAACTCTAGATTTCATAATTTGTTTAAACTAAATTATGGAAAATTGACGGACTGATTGATGGAAAGAAGATAACGACAGGTTGTCGATATACTAACGCAAGATGGTAAGGACCATTTTCACCTACCTGTCTTAGTTTTAAACTATAAATGGGAATTTTTAAGAACATAAGTGATTTCCAAAAAGCTTATGAGTAATCCGGTAAAAAGGTGTGAAAAGAATTGGTTGAAGAATTCACGTCATACCTCATCGGACTTATCCTTAGATTTGTGCGGTTGAGGATCTTTGGGCTCTGGAGTTCTCTTGTCTCCGGCGGTTGCGGGGGCTACGTCTTTTTGTTTACTGCTTTTCTTCTTGCTTTCTTTCTTTTCGCTGCCATCCACATGGTTCTTCGGTGATTCTTTCAGCCTCACTATGATAGCAATTTTCGGTCACAAAACCTTAAAGCCTCAGGTCGCTGGACGACCTTAATACACCAAATGTAGAATAGCCTGTCAAGCTCACTGGCTAAACTAAAACAATCACTCGAAAACAAATTGAAAAAATACGTTCGCGTGATCTGGGAGATTTGCAGACAGCCGATAAAATTAGGAATTCGATTATTATTCACAACACGACCACAGTAATAGATGTAGTTAGCACTGATTATCACCTCGTAAAACACTTATTTTGAAGTGATCAGTGAAAGCTCTGAATTCACATATTCTCACTAATTTCACAACTTTATAACAAGACCACGACAATCACATGACACTTATTCATCCCAAGAGAACATAAACTTTATCCATTTGAGCGCACCACTGTACAGCTTCTGGTATATCCATTGGTTTATACGATTTCGACTTTCAGAGAAGAATGGCGAAATAGTCGGTGCAAGGAACCAGGATGGTAGGAAGATAGGACCCGGAAAGGGAACAGGGCAGACTAAGCGGCGGATGCTCTCGTCAGCCGGCGGCCTCGCGCGGCGGGAAGAATAAAGAAACCTGTAATAGGCACGGCACACCGCGAGAGAAGCGCGATATTGATTTTCGTAATACTCGCACGCGAATTCTTTTCCGTCAGGCTTGCGCCCATACTTAATAACATTCGCCGGTATTTGAATATGATAAAGCTTCAAAAGGAAACGATCGAACACTGAAATTTAACAAAGACTTATTGATGTAAACATATTAAACACAATGAAAGCGCACAAGAACGGAGAACTGACGTGCACCATCCACGGTGACTTGACTCGTTCTGCGGATTGGGTATGGGGAAATCCCCCCAGGCGCCGTGGCAGGGGGCCGCATGCGCACGAGGTTCGGCTCGTAAAGCCTAAAATATAAAGACGTGGAAAGCAAATCGCGGCGTATTGTAAAAAGCGGTAGTTTGTTTCGCTCCACAGAGGATGAATTAAAAAGAGGAATGATCTGTAATAGGGAACTATTTGGAGTGTTTTCACAATCCATACGGGTCTACAGAATGGCGGGTGGGTAGAGACGGAGCGCAGCAGCGCAGTGGGAGTCTCCGGGAGCGGGCGAGCGGGAGTCACTGTTGTACAGGTCGCGCGGAGGGAGGGAGGCGCGGACCGCGGGCTGCCGAGCGTCGAGACGCCACCGCCGGCCGCCAAGACGCTCCAAGTCGCGCCGGGAAAATTCACTAACAGTCAATAGCGGAAAAATTATTGATAGGAATAATTTTTGTTTTTCACCTTGAGTATTTTTTTTCTAAATTTAATATCGTGCGTATGTGTCTATATAAAGGTAATGCAATAATTATGGAAAAAGTCGTATTACTTATTTTTATATTATCCAGTCTCAAGCCGTTCGCAAATGATTTTTGTTCATATTTGGATATTGCTCATATTTTTTATGGGTAGCAACAATATAAATATATTATTTCGACATTAATTGTCGAAACGTTTTAATCGTCGAAAAAAGGCTATGCCAGTAGTACAGCATTAAAAACTGGGTAAATACTACCTACTATATTTTATTACAAATGTTTTTGTTTAAAATCGTGCTCACCGTTCCAATTGATGCGTAAAAAGCCGGACTTATGCAACCATTACATTTTTATGAAATAAACAAACCAACAAAAAAAGAAGCGAGTAAAAACTCAATGATGCACCTTTCAGCGGCAGTTAATATTATTTTCATTATGCTAAAAAGTATTTATTTAAGGTGCAACGTTCCGCAACAAATGAGATTTGTTATTGTTTGCGAGAAGGTCGCGTAATAACCGAGCAGGTGGACCTCGAAGTGGTTAACGCTAATCTGGAAGAGCCGATCAAGCAGTGGAGCATAGAGAGAACGCTAACAAATTGATTTCCACCGAGCCGCGTGCGTTACGTGACGCGCGGGCCTTTTTATATCGCCTGTGAAGCGATATGGTGTATAATCTCCCGAGGAAAGCAAAACTCACCGAACCACTCGGTCGGATAATCCGCATTATGGGGGTGCTACAACGAGTACTTGG
Source organism: Micrasema minimum (assembly GCA_022494985.1). Classification (NCBI taxonomy): domain Eukaryota; kingdom Metazoa; phylum Arthropoda; class Insecta; order Trichoptera; family Brachycentridae; genus Micrasema; species Micrasema minimum. Next base: position 50,087 of record JAGVSP010000305.1, read on the forward strand.
GGGTAAAGGTAGAGAAATATATGAATATGTAATACACTTCTTTCTCAACGAGACTTTTTTATCAATATATTAAAAAAATATAAAAATTGAAATAAATTTTACGTAGGAAAGTAATTGTAAAATGAAACAGAACCAGAATATCACGGCCCGAAAGGCACAGAATGCAACCGAATCAAAGTCGTCCGTTACATTATTCATATTCCTTTTACAAAACCAAAAGCGGGTGTAGTAAGTAAATAAAATAAAAATAGCCGCCGCAAATGGTCAGGCGCGGCGGCACCACAAGGATTGCGATCCTTATCTCCGAGTGCATGTTGAATTCATTTTCGTTTCCATAAATAATTGTCCGCTGATGCAAATTCGCGTGGGTCGAGCCAAGTGCATACTGGGACGGTGGGACGGTGGGATGGTGGAACGTACGGCGCATATTGAAATGCCATCATTTGCTATGCGTTAAGCTCGCAACAAATTGCGTGACAGGAGAATAAGGGCGGACACTGCAGTAGGCAGAGGGAGTAAGAACGGCGCCGTCCTATAGAGAAAGCCGCGCTTAGAGGTCCTTCGCAATTTACTGAACATTGTGTGTGGCTACTGGCTACTGGCTACTCGCTATACACAGGGGCACATCATTAGGCGGCCGAGTAGTGCGCACTGTAGCTCTTTAAGTTTGCCGCAAGGTACAAACGTACGTACTTACAAGTTAGAACAGTTGAATGTAATCATTATTGGATAAATCCGTTTCAATATTGTAACGAGGCATTCAAAGAAAAAATTTCCATGCTTCCAATATTCATATGCAGTAAGTATAATATAACAACTTTCTGGGGTTCCTTAAATTTTAGTCTTTCACAAACCATGGATATTAAAATTTATATAATTTGTTAAACAGATACAAATACATTGTGAACTGAGGATATTACCCTGCTTTCAATTGCATACAAATATACATGTGATTTTTAAAAAACACCCGTTATACATAGGTAGGTATCCCTATTTGCTAAGCCAATAAAATTATGCAGGAGACATAGTTTTAAATTCCCGGAGTGTGCAATATCTATGATTTATTTATAATGAATACACATTCATCAAGCTGAGTATTATAATGTAGAGAAGTTGCAATATAGTGCAGTAACGTTTATGCTAGGAAAGCAGCAAAGTAATGGTGCATAAAATTTATATCATGCGCCAGATTTATACGATGTATCAACTATTCCTATCCGCGGGCAAGCTGTATAAACAACTGTCTATAAAATATACCGACTTTATCGCAGGTAATATCAGAAACACATAACCAGAAGAACAAAGTTACGAGGCGTCTCCATTTCAATATACTCCGTGATTCGAACACTTAACTATTAAGTTACAATACTATTTTCATGAGCTTTTGTGCAAATGTCAAATAAGAAGTTGAAATTGTTTGAAGTTGCCAAAATACAGATCCCTATTGTATTAGTTTGTCTTCAAGAGTTAATTTTATATGTAGGTTCTAATTTTGATATATGTACATAAATTTTTAATATACCTAAATGCCAATTCGGCGTTTGTGTAAATAAATAATAGGACGCAAGTTGACATAGATTCCCAATATAACAACTAATCAATGAAATTAATATTTACTTGAAAAATGTACGCACATAAAATAAATTACATACGTGTAAACTACTTGTATGTTTAACAAATCATGAGAAAGATAGAAAAAAATCACAATTACTATGTGCATTCATCGAATCACTTGAAAAAGAAAATCCGGATTTGAACCTGGGTCCTTCTGATCACCGGTCAGCTTCTCTATCCACTGAGCTAAACGATCGGATATATATGTCGAGATTTTAACGAATGCCCATCGCATTTATGACTACTAACGCCTCTCAGTCAACTAAGATAAACCTACAACTTTTTATCGTGGACCAGTCGAAATTGAAAGCTTTTCATATATCGTAGATGAATAAACTACAAATAATATTCGTACTAGTATATGTTTCACATATTACAAGTACCTACTTTTAAGTTAAACATTTTATAAAATCCCGCAATAAAAACAATTCAATAATAATTCGCTTAAGGTTTGAAAACAATGCGCACTTTATTCTGGAATGAATTTTGTATATAGTCCATTACGGCAACCACGGGATACATTGGCAGTAAAACATCACACGGAGTGGGTACTTTGGTCGGGATCTCGGACCTCGGACCTCGGAGTATTTATTTTTTGTCCGACTTTATTGGGTATGAGCAAAGCGGGGAAGGGCAAACAGCGACATGTGAATGCATCGCACGTAACAGCGCTACCCGTGTTAAGCGGCTGCGGTAGCCAATAACGTGGCTCTCCTGGAGGAAGTATATATCATATAAATATGTAAAAGTAAAAAAGTTCAAGACACAAAAAAGCAAACCTTTACTCTAATTCTTACATGTTAACATTACTGAACAATATTAAATGAAGCATGAAGGATAGATTATTCGTTTGTTGGTTATTAAACTTGTTTTGCAGATGATATTCAAAAGTTTATTAAGTAGGTATGTAAGTACTAAAAAAGTTTTACAAGGCAACATAATAAATCTGAAAACCAGTACAAATTAAGCCCCGGCTCTGTATAGATAGTAATATAAATCGACTGGTTTAATTGGTTCACTACTCTTATTAATTACGGCTGTCAAAACATTCGCTGGACGACGTTAAAAGCAAACAATTAATTAAAAGAATTTGATCACCATAACTGATTGGCGCTGATAACGGGAACCGTGTAATCAAAGAGCACCGTGTTTCGGCCATTGGCACCGAATACAAAATCAAAAATCAACCACGGCCCGTGTTGGTAGTTGGTGCACGGCGGGAATCCGAGAGGCGAAACGGAATCACGTAAGTTGGGTAAATAACACTAATGGACGTGTGCACAATGCGGGAGATATTCTCCCCTCTCCATGCCCGCGCCCCCAGCTGGCCCTCCCAATATAAATATGGTAGATGTACTCGCAGGCTATGTACGGAGTGAGCTCCTTGCCCGCCAGCCCCGAGAAGGAACTCGCCGCGCGCCGGCCCGGCCCGTTTCAATAAGTGCGGAGGAAACTGAATTATGCACCAACAAACGAGGCCTCGATTTACCTCCTTAAGGCTGCCATTGCACGTGGGAAACTAGAGCTAGTCCATTACGTGGATGTTAATAACACGAAGCGTATATTGATATTCCAACGAACACGATAAAATGGTAGCAAAGCATGTTTGTACTAAGTAATTCTAGCAAGCAGAAAAATATTTTTTCTTTACATTAAATTTAATTTACATGAAATTATTTAAGGTTTCCAGATTGAAAAAAAGTTGTGTTTTTAATGTAATAATCATCATCATCATCATTCTATTTTATATGGGGAGCATATATTATGGATCAAAGCTAACTGATCGGTCGCCATTCCTATCCTCCCAAATCAGGTCCACGTCCCGTTGTTCCGACGTAAACTGTCAACGGTTTTTATTTAATACCAAAATAATACATTCTATTAAAATAAACAAAATAAGTTTAGAATTTTCTTGGAGGTGGACAGGGCCCTCAATAGGTCGTAGCGAGAGGGATAGGAGATGATGATGGCGATGATAGCAAAAGTAGGTAAATATCATCATACAATGATAAGGGTTGGTTGGAAGATATTGCTTAAAAGCAATAAGCCCGCCCTTGTACTTTTGCTATGTAATTGTACATGAAGTTTTAAACAAATAAATGATTATACACAGCAATACACAACACAGTATAGTGCAGAAGGTTTAGTAACGTGACTAAACTGCAACCTACATTAAACAATAACGTATTACCATATTATACACTTGAATAGTGTTGTATGCCATTATTTAGGAGTCGGTCAATAATCGCATCTGAAGTTGGTGCATTTACAAAGCCATTATTTGTAATTCGGTTTCCGAACATGCATATTCATATGACATTCTTTCCCATTTCTTAACAAATAATAGAAACGGAGAACCAGTTTACAATACGAATGAATAAAAATACATTATTTGTACATAAATTATGTAAAATAAAAATTTCATAAGGGCGGTGCTACAAAAAATATCATTTTAAAATAAAGTACTATAATAAATAAGCTTGTTCCTTCCATTGACGTGAATCTTGTAAGATATCTATGTTCTAATTTGTTTTTATTAAAAATGAGCTATGTTTAGAAAAATAGATTGCCGATAATAATAAACCAACATTATCATACATTTGAGTATTCACAAGAAATGTGGTTGTACTAATCTACTTATATAAATATACCCACGCATAGGCCATGTGGGATTCTTTCCTGCTTTCTCTATTATCTACTGTTTCTTTATATATATATATATATATATAATATATATATATATATATATATATATATATATATATATATATATATATGTATTTAATATAATAATATTGTATTCATGCAACTTGAAATGGAAAGTTTTTAAATAAAAAAATGAAAAATTCAAACCGTAATTTGAATAGCTCATTCAATAGTAATTCCGAAAACGCCGTCAATATTTTGGAACAAAGTATTAGTACAACGGTACAGCAAAATTGGAATATAACTTTAAATAAATAGGCGAATAACATTTTGCTGGTTGCAAATATTGCATGAATAAAACAGATAAATCGGCTTCACTGTTTCAGTCGACCGGAAACAGCCAAAACCAACATCGGAATTAAGCAGATTAATATTACCAAACCACATCACTAATAATTATTTGGCTCCAACTGCTGATTAAACTGCAACCATATCAATTATGTATTCTCGTATTGTGGATTCAGCGGACATTATAGAGCCATTTGCATCGCTGTTCGATATCAACGATCGGGCAGATAACAACCTCAATTAGCCAGCACTGCGGTTTCCGGAGGAAGGAATGCTTACACATACATTATCAGGTATTATGATTACTCCACTCATGTTGGTAGATAGCAGGGAGAACTAAAACCAGCGTTTAAGGAGCCCTCGGGCACTTACTGCTGGGAATGGCGAAATGACCGGCAATCGTGAGCGAGGAAAGTCGATTGCTACTTACTAGTTAGTTGACTTGTAGCAACAAGGGCTTGGAAGAAATAACCGTTCTGAAGGAAAAATAAATTTCTATATAAAATTAGGTACATTTTAAATTTAGCTACTTACTACTACATTTCCTTATCCGCGCCTAATGGTGTATAGGGGACTGCATTGGTACACCAAGTGCAATGTATCGCGATCATTTTTATTACTTGAACGTAGGATGATTAGTCTTACAATTCGGTACCAGTCCAAGGTATCACACATAAAATATTAATATGAAAATCACATGTAAATAAATATTTCATCCTATGGGAAACGAACCAGCGACGTCATGCACGGTAGCCAAAGGTGCTACCACTACGATACGAGGAGGCGGACAATTACTATGGCGGATAGTTACTTACTAATAATACTTTAAAAAGGCTATAACAAATAAGCATAATCAAGGCGAATGAAATAATCATCAAATATAAAACAGTTGAGTTTTTATTTTCTCCCTTATAACTACTACTTTCCCTTATCCGCACCCAGTGGGGCATAGGGCACTGTATTTGTGCACCAAGTACTCCCTTATAAAGTTACCCGAAAAATCATTTTAAAAAATCGTGATTACAATGAGGACTGATACGATATTCTGCATCTGGTTTGTATGAATTGTCCGAGATTATTAGCATTGAGAGTAATGGTAAATAGTAAGGGAAATGCGACCATTCGCATGATAAAGCATCAAGCAGCAAGCAGCAAGCAGCGCAAGTAGTGGCAGTGGCGTATCTTATTCGTTAGCGCATGTTTGGAGTCACGGAGCGATTTGATAAATGGCCGGTTAGTGGAATCGTGACCGCGCACTCTCTGCTGATACTGCCACTAACCAGTAGCGTATGTATTTATTCCCTAAACGGAACGCAAATATACATTTCACGGCAGAGGAGTAATTTGGGAGCAACAGACGTCACGAGGTGCAAACAGTTTCGTGTGTACATAATTATATCGAAACTAGCGAAAATACAATGTTTCAACAAGCTGAATTTACTGTGATACATTCATAAAGCAAATATTTTTTATCTTTTATACCCAATTCCTAATAGCGATCACAATGCTAACCGAACAATGAAATACCGGCATAAATGAAATGTAATACGTATTTTTTGGGAATAAAATATTCGATTCCAGCAGCCGACGTACTCCAGTCACATTCACACAAGTAGAAAAATGCGAGGAAAGAGAAAAGCTAAATATTTTACGACGAAAAGCGACATAAAATATTTTGTAACTGAAAGTGGCTTTGATAAAATAATACGTCAGCCGAATGGGAAGCAATATCACAAAAGGCGACATGGTTGAATACGATAAATGTAATATGTTTGGTAAAAATAAATATATACGTGAAGCGACGAAGCTATAGTACCCATCATTTATCTTGTGATGAAACTCAATTGTATTTGCATACTGAATGCTTTAGATGAAATTACGTATTCAGCCTCGGGGCGTAGTGGGTTGGTTGAATTGGCTGTATGCTCCTGTGATTGGAAAATGGCTGAAAAATCCGACCAATGTATAATTCAGTCCTCTCAGCGAGAAACGTTTGCATTTGCATTCGGTGGCCGTGGGGGGAAATGGCCGATTGTGGATTTTTATCGGCTTTGTGTGTTCACGACAGCAGCGGCGATGGTAGGGTCGCTTTTTGCTTGTCGACGGCATTTCAAATACAATTTTACCCGACTGAAAAGGGCTATTTTAACGTACTATTTCAGGGCTTTGACGCAGAATTCCATTACATTTTTTTCACTATAAAAAAATACTTACTAAGCAGTAGAACAGCTTATTTCGCGTTATGCATTATTAATAACACAGGCCAACGACAAAACTTTTTGGATGAAAATACCTTATAGATTTTAGTGCAAGAAATCCGAATATGACACTTAAAAAGCTATATCAACCACAGATTTTTCACATTTTGAATTAAAAAAAAAAACACTTTTAGCAAATTTATTTACATTTAATATACTACTTAAAATGCTTAATGAGCCTAAAATATTCACTATTTTAACTACTTTCCGGGCAATTTGGGTGATTTAAGTGAGGAGCAAGAAGAGCGCTTCCATCAAGACCATCTTCCATCAAAGTAATAGAAAAACGCTATCAGGGCCGCTGGAACATCAATTTGATGGAGGACCACTGCTGGTCACTTCATCGAAAAATTCAATCGGGACACGCGGGAGAAAAATCAACATCAGAAGCTTTAAGGAGAAAAGGGAATGCAAGTATAAGCCAATTCCAACTAACAAATAATGCCTAAAGGTGTATTATGTGTATCTTGTCTCGAATAAATAAAACCTTGTTTCTCATAATATAACTTGATTGTTTTCCCCATATTACTGTTTAAATTTAATATTATGTTTTAAGACTAAGACAAAGAGAAATTACAAAAAAACTATAGGCCAGATAGGAATTCGGCACCTGAAAATACACGAGAATCAACTATTGGTCTGTGTAATCGTATTTAGGGGAGCAACGATAATAATAACCTTTTGCGGCTCCTGTGGTGACCAAAAAAATTACTGACTATACTTAACGATCTCCTAAACCACGTATCTACAACCTATTAATAAATACAAGTTATAAAGTCCAACCAACCTACACCAGTAGTACAGCTATTTAAATAGACGTATGAAAAGCCTATAAACGAGTCGTCGATCGGGGATCCGGTTGCCGGTTGCCGGTTGCCGGCTGCAGTTCATTTTCAGAACCGCCGACTGGTCCCTGGCGCCGGATGCGGTGGGAAATTATACGGAAAACTACGGCAAATCACGACAATCATAATATATTATTTTACTTTTGTATGAGTGTAGCCAAATGAACTTATAGTTTTATTGTCAGGTTGCAATAGATGTTGATTAAACATATTTTAAATTAAAGATATAAGAACATCTTTTTATGTAAAAATTACTTAAGTTGTTATTTAATAAAAAAGGTTAAGCTTTTTACATTCAACAGTTGAAAACAAACCTTTTTCAGGCTGGTACCTCCGCTATGCGATTTTAATTGTATTTCAATTTGAGCCAAATATCTGGTTTTGATTTTATTACCATGTTCTTAGCGCAATACATTTAGTTTCTTCTTGGGTGGCGCATGGCGGTCTGAGTGAGTTTGTAAGTTGCTAAGTTTATTTCCAGGGAACTGCACTTTACTAAAAGAGCTCGAACAACGGTATCGCTTAAATCTATAAGGATACAATTGCACGTAGTGGCTGTTTCAAATTGAAGGCTTTAATAAAATGTAACATGAAAGTGTAGTATTTCTACCAACAATAAAATAAATTCTACGGCATAAATTTCAAACAGATAACAACTAAATCTTCTTGACTTTGTATACTATAAATCAATTTCGTAGCGGAGAGAAAATCTCGCAAAATTTTATCAAATTACAAAAAAGCTTTGTTTAAAATATCAGAGTCGCAAGTTTGCGATTAAATAAAGGAGCAGACAAAAGGGGGAAGAAAATACTGGTACGGTAAGTTGAAGAGACAATTTGGCCGGAATGTAAATCAGAGAGGGTTGTCTATTTCTCCCTGCCTGGTTCGCTAGCTGGGAGAGGGGTGGTAGGAGGTTAGCTCCCGGGCAAAAAACAGAGTTATTAAAACTTTTACATTACAGTTGTGAATAATAAAACCCCCGCCCGCACTGGATGAAGCAATGGATCCCGATTCATATTCAAATTCGATGAAAATATGTTTTGCGAGGGAAAATTTAGCATTTACGTCGCGTAACCGGGACGTGCGTGAAATCCGATATCGCCCAAATGGTTTATATTGATATTGCGAATATCAACTCTGTCATTTAGTTGCCAAATAGAATACAATTAAAAAACCCGTGGTGTGTTTAAAACATTTAAATTATTATGTGGATCCATATTCGTTATCGATGAGAGTTACGAGACATTTGCGGTAAAATTAATACATAAACAGCATACACGTCATAAGTAAACGTGAGCAAAGCGTGAAACGAAATTAAATATTTGAACACAAAACAAGTCAGACTGAAGCACTATCGCGGTGCGAGAGAAGTGTTCCGACAAATTTATAATTGGGTTTGTTTTAACTTTGGAATGGAACGGAACAGAACTAAGGTACAATACAGAGTATGATCGCTTACCACATTACGCTACAACGAGGAATTATATCATACACAAGTGGTAGCTACACGCTTTTCATTTTAACCGTAATAAAAGGGGAATTATTCCCTTTGTGAAATGTTGATTCGTTTATAAAATCTTTTACATTTTAATTGTTTTTCTACTATTAAGAGTTACGACAAATTAATTCAAGCTTTATTGCCGCATTCCTCTAATTACTCACAATATTTCAACGGTTGAAGTTACAGAGTTCTTAAAATGAATCACTGGTTTACAGTTTTTTTATTTTTGTCTTAGGAAATTCTATTTGATCTCCATGGTTAGGTGTAAGAATGGCATTATTATGCGCAGCTGACTTGTTCTACATTCGAACAACAAATCGTAAAGGCATTGATATTAATCGTTAACAAATATATAAGCAAACAAGGCAATAACGCTGGGAATGAATAAACATTGAATAAGCGATAGAAATAACTTATTTCAAACAACGGTATTTATTTAGCGGACGCTTCGCATTCGATTGGGCTGTTTTTCCGGAGTGTACTGCGGCCAAAGCGCTTAATTGCACATCCAAATAGTGAATACAGAGGGGAGAGTTTTCCGTATTTCCCGGGGGGGCGCGCGCGCGGTCCGACCGCTACATACGGCACAATTAGCGGACACTGGGGGATTATACGTATTACGGAGTAGGTATCACCGCGCTTAGCGGAATTCTAATGGTGAAGCCAGAACAGCGTTACCCCTTTATATGATATAAAGGAGCTGGCGCATTACAATAAATTATACCCACTCAAGTCATGGATTTTAATTAAATGCGGAAGTTTAACACCTAAGTGCGCAAGTGAACTGCACAGTGCATAAATAATTTAAGAAGATTTTTTTACGTTAAAATAGTCAATATTTGTACACTGTTTACCTAAGTTAATATTAATATTTACAGACAGTTGGGTAAAAAATAATGTATAAATATAGTGAAATAACAAATTTAGGGATTTTAATAAATAATAAATCAAGATCTTTGAAAGGACGATTTATGTGTAAACGAACTATGAAAGAAGTGATCTGAATGAGAAATCTACAAATTTGCAATTTTTTTCCTTACAATTTTAGGATGGGAAATCTTTAAAGTCGCGTGTAATTAAACACGATTAGGAAGAACGCCCGCTTAATTATTATCCAGTGATTTACTACTACTCTCCGTTATCCTCTTCCGTTAACCACGCCCAATGGTGCACAGGGCACTGCATTGATACACAAGTGCAGCTAATCTTAATAATTCGTTACGTGAATGCAAGATGATCAGTCTCGCGCTTCAGCGCCAGTCCTATTTTAATCCCAGAGTTCAGAAAGAACTGGGAGTGCGGCTTGGAGTAGCGGGCGCCGCATTCAACAGTATGAAAGCTGTCTGGAGATCGGATATTTACTCGGTTAAAACAAAATGCCGCCTTTATAACTCCTGCATCACACCTGTTCTTTTCTATGGCTGCGAATCGTGGCACCTAACTAGGGCCCAAGACAGTAGAATACTAAGTTTTGAGAATAGGTGTCTTAGAAGAATTTTAATTGTGTCTTAGAACACAGAGGTGAGGCAACGGACACAGCAACCCTTGGTATCTACTGTCATCCGGCGAAGGCGTTTCGGCTGGCTAGGCCATATACTACGTATGCCTCCCGAGAGCCTTAACCATGCTTGCCTATTTTACAAGGCATCAGGTTCTCGGCGTCCCAGTCGTCCACTGTTGACAATTCGTCGGCAGTTTGCGTCAGAGCTGCGAGACGTGGACTTGACTTGGGAGGATGCGCGGGAGCTGGCGGCCGATCGCTTGGCCTGGAGGCAGTTTGTGGATTCCATATGCTTCACATAGGGAGCGGATATGGTATAATGAACTATTTGTTTATATACATTTACGAAGAAGTCTTTTTAATGAAAATAAAGGTATTGTGTAATATTAAGTGCATGTAAATTGGCGAAAGTATACCTTAAGACCAAGAAAGTTGCAAAGAATGCCAAAAATTGTGGTTTCCGATGGTTTTATTATTTCCTTATATTTTAACTTAAAAAATTCAGCGTCAAAGAAGTATTTTTGTCGAGGCAGTTGGGGAAAAATAATTTTCTAACAGCTCTTAAATCGTTCACTTAACCTCCGACGACCAACGCCGGCGAGTGTTTAAGTTGAAATAAGGCGAGATAAAGTGAAGCTCGAGGGAGAACATAATTATTTCGTATCACGTAGAACCATCGCGCGGGTCAAAACACCGCCATGAAATTGATTGCGGAGCTAATTAGGTAGATGCACTTTATGTTCATTAGGACATTCATTTATACCATTTACACAAATCTAGTGAGCAGCGAAATGATTTGAGTGATAAATTATATTTCAGTGGGGTAGAAGTCGGAATAATCGGCGCGCGTGCATAAGAAGTTGCATGAGTGTGGAAGAAGCAAGGTAAGTGTGCCAGGACAGAGTGATGTGGCGCTCTATCCTCTCTGCCTATTCTGAAAATGGCGTGATGCTTAGTTAGTTAGTTAGATATTAATATTCACAACATCATGTTATTTTCAAATGAACTTCTAAAAAAAGAGGAATTGATTAATCTGATTGGTTTGATTATAAAATATTAAAAAAAAAAAAAAAAAAAACAGTTTAGATGTTAAATAAAATATGTAAACGAATCTTAGGCTATTTTTTGTTATCCTTAAAAATACACAACAAAACCTAATGTTTAATCGGTCTAATACAAATAAAAAAGATAAGCTGGAAAAAAGTACTGTTTCCTCCTCAGACAAACAATATAGTATGAGAAAATAAAGGGTTCAAATAATAAACGGCTACTACAAATTTCATTTATTCTTTTCGATGTCAAAAAAAATACATTTGAAATGGCGAGTGATATTACATAAATTGCTCCAATTTATTGATAAAAAAAGACAGCACACAAAAAGAGGAGGAGAAGAAAAAAACGTAAATAAAAATTCTTTTGACAGTATCGGCAAAGTTGAATTTCCCAAAGGACATTAACTTTCGATTGAGCTTTTCCATTAGCGGGCGATGGGGAAACTCGGGAAAAGATGCTTCGGGTTATTTGGGAGTCTGTTCCCGTCCCCTCACCTACTCTCTCACGGGAGGATGAATTCATAATAAGTAACTGCCGGAGTTCATCGTGGAATTAGGTTCTGGGTAATCTGCTGAGGGGTGGCTGAGTCGCGCGGCGACAAAAAATAGTCCCTGTCCACAGTTCAGACAATTCCTAAACAATTACCGAACACGCGCAAATAAAAAGCGCCGTGTTAGGTATTACCTTTAGGACGACAGATATATTAAAAGGCGATAATTGAACATTTTACGAGTCTGTAAATGCAGTCAATAAAAATACGGCACAACTCGCGAATACCGAGATAATTGCGGTATATTTGCGAAAGAAAATTTTAAAGTTTAATAATTCTCGAGCCGTTAACGCTTTTACGACCGACAGTAATTTATTTTTACGTTCGACTTACTCGGAACGCTTGTTATTATATTTTACAGCACTCGAAGAAACTATACGCGTAAAATGAATTATTCATGGAGATCCTTCAAGAATCTAGATAATTTATTTCGTGTGTCGATATCCCTTGATGGTGTCTAGACTTAGAGAAACTAATTTGTATGATTTCGTCTTTTAGGACAAAGTTGCCTCTTAAAAAGTAATCTTACTGTTTATTTTCTATGATTTAAGTACGCGCACTTTATAGACAATAAAACGATAGAGCGAAAAACCAAAACACCTCTAACGTACAGGCACATACTCTAAAATATACGACAGTAAACGCGCGTCTTGTAGATATTTTCATTATAAATATGTTTTCTTGTGTTTCATGAGTTATCCCTGGAGACAGCCTCTCTAATTATACCTATAGGAGGGAAATAAGAAATGATTCCGTGGCAGAGTTGAATGATCATTATCATCTAGGGTTGCACGGTGCGGTCACAATATTTGACCACACACAATAATAATTCAGGTCGCACGCCGATCGAGTTACATGTACAATGGCCGCGACACTGGATGGCCGGGGTTTCAATAAAGCGACGGGAGATGCGTGAAATGTGCGGAACGCATCGATTACCGCCGCGCGAGGGGCACCAGGCACCAGGCACCGTCAGACCGCGCGTCTCACCTTCTAATTGAGCCACGGGATCTAATTACCGCATTCTTAACCAACTTTACTGCTATACAACAAATATAGATATGGGATTTATAATAATCATTTAATCATTTATTCAGTGCCATTTAGCGGAAAATCTCCGCAAGAGCGCTCATTGAGACCATGATTTCGATTCACGTGTTTCCTATCATGATCAAGAAATATTTTCTAGCAAGGATACGCTAAAAACGTTTTTTAGAATGTTGACAAGGGGCAATTCGTTTAACTTTTTCAATAAAGTTATTCAAATTTCAAGGATGTTAGCCCGTCATGGGTCAAATCCGGTTGTTTAAAATTAAAAGTCCGGTTGTATAAAATTCGGATTAAATAATTTTTTTTTTTTAATTTTAAGAGGTGTAATAGAGAAATTATGTGTTCCGTATTACAAATAATGGATTGTCACCAGAACTAAAAAAGCTCACAGATTTCATATGCAAAATAAGCTATTTTCGTAGGTAATGAGTTATACCGTCTACGGCACATCCATTTATGATCGGTACATAGGAGAATAAAACGAGTTTATAATATAGAAGTACAGGAGAGTTCGGTAACAGTTTATCGCAGACGGTTAAGTAATAAAAGGCGATTAATGTAAAATAACAGCATTAACGAGGTCGTACTAAAACTTGGCACTTTATTACCACCGTAAGTCTGCCAAGGCTCTAGTGCCAATTTCAGTCTAGCATAAAATGGTTAAAGCAAGTGTTAGCAATAATGGTAATGCTTCTCCATACGCCAGTATATGAATACATAAATATATTATAGTTTACGAAGTATTATTGGGTAGTTTCTGTAAACTGGCCCTCTACACGTTACTCACGTGCATTTTGTGCACTCGTTTTATGCCATAATTTCCTGCAATTAGAAAAAGAAGTAATTTTCCGGAATTTCGAGAGTGTGGATTTTTATTGTCGCTCACTGTATGATCTGATTATTGCTTCTGCGCACATTATGTACGTTATTGGGTGTCTTTTTCGATCGCACTGGCAATTCTTGGCGTTTTAGGATTCAAGTAAATGATGTCCAAAAGTAACAAGGACTGTACACTCGAAACGACTGAAAACACTGATCGAATCACTGAATCGAATCAAACTCAATAAAATAATGAAATCAACGACAAAATCGCGCCAACTTGTTTCTAGCAATGGGTAAGAACGTGTGTGTCGCGTTTGATAGAGGTAACGCACCATTAAAACTTCGATAAAAGACGTTGCGGTTGTAAAAATGGGCAATACCGGCACGATCGTATTACGGGCCGACCAACGATGGCATTAAGGACATAATTCAGCCGGCGACATCGGTTTATGGGTGAGTCCCACCCTCTGCCGGGCGAGGGCGGGCGGGGGGCCGGGGCCCACGCAGCCAGCACCCTACACCCTACAGGTGTGTGCCGGGTACCCGTGCTCCGGCAACTCGTTAAACCGGGAAACAATTCACTTCATGACCGTTAATGATAATAACCCACCATTACTCTTGAGATATCGAACGCCATTTTTAATATACTCCACAAGCGTTAAATGTTTATTGGCATTTTATTTTCTTTTTCGTTTACGGTAAAAATAACGCAGCTTTACAGTAACAACAAGCATTATTATATTATTATTAAGGGTCTCCTCGAAGAATCTAGTGATGTTCAAATGCCCCATTATCTATTCGTCAATGGAGCAAGGGTATTCAATAAAAGTATTGAGGCATATTAACATAATATCTTATAATCACTTACCAATGGACTTAATTTGTTGAACTTGTGATTGCCGAAGTCATTGTGATATTTTAAACTGGCGTGAGAGCTTACCTGCAATAAAAGAACAAATCAATTAATTATAGTATTAAGTACAGAAAAGAAATAACTTTTGGAAGATTTATAACTAATCAATATTAAGTATGTAGGTACATTTCATCTCAAATATTGATAAAAACAGCTATAATTGATAGTAGATGATTTAAACCACGTATTAATAAATAAATAAATATTATAATATGAACTTTTGTTAGATTCAGCGATTCATAAATATTCCAATTAATTACCATAAAACGCAGATAAATTTAACGATGGTGTAAATAAGTATGCTGACAGGAAAAGTGATATTAACACGTAATAAATAAAGTAATAAAAAATAATTATACTATCCGCGTGTTGATAACTTGTAAGTACAGGAATGCGAATGCAACGCACGATCTGATAATAACAAATAAATGTTTAAAATTGTGCTGAATAATGATTTCATATAACCTGTTCTCGAGTAACACTGGAGTGTAAGTCTAGTGTAAAATAATTATTATTCCTAACTAGGGCCATAAATAGCACACTTCTAAGCTTTGCGAATAATATTAGGTGACTTTGTAAGAAACAGAGGTGAGGCAACGTACGCAGCAATCCTTGATATCTACTGTCATCTAGCAAAGGATACGTATGCCTCCCGAGAGGCTTAACCATGCTTTACTATTTTATAAGGCATCAGGTTCCCGGCGTCCTGGATGTCCACTGCTCAATCCGTCGGCAGTTTAAGTCAGAACTACGGGACGTGGACCTGACTTGGGAGGATGCACGGGAAACTGGCGGGCGATCGCCTAGCTTGAAGGCAGTTTGCGGAATCCACATGCTCCACATAGGGAGCGGGTATGAAATGATGATAATGTATCAAGTAATAACGCGGTCAGTAGAAGTAGGTATTGCACAGTGCCTATCTATGCAGAGGATAGATATTGCCCTATACATGGAGAAACAAGACTCGTAGTACAGCCCGAAAACCGGTGAATCTACATCATATTAGGAGTCGAATGTGTAGTATGACTTCTTAATCAGAGCTTGAACAAAAAATTTTTTTTTTCTTCTAATAAAAGCTTTCATTAGTACCTACCTATCGCAGACTAAGTAAAATTGAACTAATTCTTATTCTTAAATGCGGTTTTTCTTTATTTTTTTATGGATAGTATTAATTTTACTAAATAAATTATATTTTATAGGAATTTGCCAAAAAAATTCGGAAAAAAAAGACTTTACAGTCCATTTTCTCGAAAACTACTGGTTAAATAAATTTTAAAAATCTACAAAATCGACTCCAAATGTAATGTAGATTCACTGGTTTCCCGCTTGTACGTCGAGTTTTGTTACACGGTGTATTTGTAAATCTTTGTTTTGGAATCTATTGTACCTGCTAAAAAAACACTTAAAAGGATTGTTACTTATAATATGTTAGAATGATTTATTTTATGTATAATATTTTAGTATTATGCTGGAGAACAGATAAGATTATAATTTTATGCTGGAGAGCAGACAAGATAATAATGTTAAGGATAATGAAGTTAATTTATAGTAAAGGAAAATGATTTCGAACAAACGGTTATTAATTATAACAAAACAGGAACTACACAATGATTAAACGTTAATTGCGTTTTTACAACGCTGCGAATTGCTAGCACGCGATTGTTTAGGAATGGAGAACATTAATACATTATGCAGTCAATATAAAAAATGGCATGCAACGGACTTTGATTGAAACGTTAAACCTTTACGATCTGTTGTAATCGAGAACGCTTGAAAAAAAAATAGCTCGTAAAATACACTGCGAATACAAATAGGAACATTGCAACGTAACTATGTATTATTATATCGTATATATAAGAATCTGGTATCGGTTACGGTTTGAGTGTATTGGTATTTGCACTCAATTTCGTTCAATCGATTCATATACCGGAGACGATTTCTACTCGCGCAAAGATAGAAAAATCTGAAAATGTTTAAGTATTTACGATCGCTAGTTTAGGGGGGAAAAATTTAATATTTAAAGAAACTGACATTCGAGAATCTCCAAGAAAGGTAAACATGTCGAAATAGGAAATAAAATCACGCGAATACATCACACAATAACGGTACCATAAAAAAAAATGGTTGGGGACTAGAGTTAGTTCTTATTGGGCGGAGAGAGATAAAATGTGTTCAAAGTACATATTCCTGGGTACGTGGCACTTGAACGGGATAATGTAAACGCTAATAAATGTTGTTTGTATCGTATCAAGACATATCAATCGAATTTCTCCGAGAAGTGTTTGTTCTCTTAGCTTATTAAACAAGAATATTAAATACAATAACTTTTTTTAAACTAAGATATTGAACGAAACGATATCCGCCATGCATTCCTAATAGTAAATTCTAATAAGTGAGTCCTATCATGCTAAACGAGGAATGTAAATTACGATAACTAAATTCAACAGTTACAAATTCGAAGTTCGTTCGTAATAAAATTTAATAACGGGATGTGGGCGAACGTGATAAATATTAATTAATATTGAAGTGTAAAAAAAACAAATAGTCGGTCAATCTATGAAAGGCATACAGAGGTACATAAATTCATTTTAGATTTACGAAGACTGTCTTGAATGATTATAAATACTATTTATTCACTTCAACACACACATTCACTTTTTACTAATCACTCATAATATGAATTACATTAACTGTGGATTTTTGTAATTGGCTTTAGAATTATTTAATTGTTATTAGATAATGATCATTGTAAATGAATAAATAAATAAATTAAAATGCAAAAAACTAAAAGAATAATATAAGTTAAATACTAAAAACTCGAAATATTTGCGTTACCGTACAAGATCAAAAGTAACAATATTTAAGTAATTAACAATGCATAAAAATATATATACGGACGTTCTAGACGTCCACTGTTAAAATTCCGTGTCGGCAGTTTGCGTCAGAGCTGAGGAACGTTCACCTGACTTGGGAGATAGATGAAAAAAAAAACATTTCATATAGCTACTTATTAAGTATTTATTTATTTAGCTATATTTTTAAGGTTTCTTTTAAAACATGTAAGAGTAAAACGATCAAAAGTCAAGGATAATTTTAATAGAGCAAAAAACATACCTTGAAATGAAATCTATATATATAAAAAATGAATGTAAGTTTGTATATATGTTTGTCCTTTATAGATTCGTAAACCGCTTATCCGATTGCAATAAGTTGTTCTAGAGAGTTGTTTTATTCACTCCTGGGAAGGTTCCTGCATTATAACATCCATTTTATCATTTTTGTATTTGTGTATTTGATATAATTTAGTGACAGTTCCGGGTGAATTTTAGATATGCCATGTAACCGATAGTACCGTACATAAAG
This sequence comes from Micrasema minimum, assembly GCA_022494985.1. Taxonomy (NCBI): domain Eukaryota; kingdom Metazoa; phylum Arthropoda; class Insecta; order Trichoptera; family Brachycentridae; genus Micrasema; species Micrasema minimum. Next base: position 68,551 of record JAGVSP010000305.1, read on the forward strand.
CTTATAAAAAATGTCGTCAAATAATGCTGTACAGCAAAAGGCGCTAATGTCGTTTTCATCACGCATACAATTTATTTTATATACACCTCGAACTTTCATATACATTTTATAAATTTATTTACACCCCGATTCGGGCTTTTTTTTCACAATAAATTAGTGCTGTGAATTGGTTTTGAGCTATCGAGTGTATTTTTTACCTCCGGAAATGTTTTTTTGTGCCAGATTTACGCATTAGCATCATCGTAAGTTTTTCTCTATGAGAAAAAAAATCGTTTGACAAGGACTTCTCCTGATCGAGAATAACTCTGCAGAGCTCTGTTTTTTGCAATAAATAGAAAGAAGACAAAATTCCAAGCTCAACGACACCTAAAAATCGTTTCTAGCTGGGAAAATAAAAAGTTATAACGTTTTCAAAACATTATTTTTTACTATAGAATATTTTAAGTTTACTCTGTTATAATTTTTATGGCTATCGAATAAAATAATTAACAGACAATGAATTAGTTAAAGAAAAGTACCTACCTTATAATTCGTTTGGAATTTATATTATTAGGTAGCCTACCTAGAAGTATTTCTTCTTCGAGCTACAAGAATCTTTGTTTGAAATTTGGAGGATTTGCTACTACTACTTTCCCTTATCCGCACCCAATGGTGCATAGGGCACTGCATTGGTACACCAAGTGCAGTGTATCTTGATCATTTTATTACATGATAGTAGGATGATCAGTCTTACGCTTCAGTCCCAGTCCAGGGTATCGCACATGAAATATTAATGTAAAAATAACATGTAAATAAATCATATTTCATCTTGACCCTCTACGGGAATCGAACCGGCGACCTAATACACGGTAGTAAAATGAGCTACCACTGTGCTACGAGGTGAACATATGGATCATATGGACTTTGTATAATGCCGAATGATTTTTTTTTTTTTTTTTAAATTTTATAATTATCATCACCATCACTTCCTACTACTACAGAATTGCTTCCCATGCACAGCGTATGGATTTTTTTTAAATTCCAAAATGGCGGGCGTACCTTTTTTTTATAAAGTAAGGTAGGGTATCGTTTTAAGGGTTTTTAGGGTGCTGATTTCGAATTTAGCGATTTTTTAAATCCAAGATGGCGGACGCAACGTTTTTTTCATAAAATAAAGTTGGGTATCGTTTTAAGGGTTTTTAAGGGTCCTGATTTCGAATTTAGCGTTTATTTTTAAATCCAAGATGGCGGACGCAACTTTTTTTTCATAAAATAAAGTTGAGTATCGTTTTAAGGGTTTTTAGGGTCCTGATTTCGAATTTAGCGTTTATTTTTAAATCCAAGATGGCGGACGCAACTTTTTTTTCATAAAATAAAGTTGAGTATCGTTTTAAGGGTTTTTAAGGGTCCTGATTTCGAATTTAGCTTTTATTTTTAAATCCAAGATGGCGGACGCATTTTTTTTTCATACAAGGATGTTGGGTATCGTTTTAAAGGTTTTTAGGGGCCCTGATTTCGAATCTAGCGTTTATTTTTAAATCCAAGATGGCGGTCGTCCCTTTTTTTCAGAAAATGAAGATGGGTATCGTTTTAATGGTTTTGGGGGGCCCTGATTTCGAATATAAAGTTTATTTTGATATCCAAGATGGCGGACGCACCTTTTTTTCATAAAATGAAGATGGGTATCGTTTTTAGGGCGTATGGGCGTCCTGATTTCGAATTAAGAGTTTATTCGTAAATTCAAGATGGCGGACACACATTTTTTTCCTAAAATGAAGGTTTGCATCGTTTTTTAGGGCGTATTCGCGTACTGATTTCAAATTTAAAGTTTATTTTGATATCCAAGATGGCGGACGCACCTTTTTTTCATAAAATGAAGATGGGTATCGTTTTTAGGGCGTATAGGCGTCCTGATTTTGAATTAAGGGTTTATTTTGAATCCAAGATGGCGGACACACATTTTTTTCATAAAATAAAGATTGGTATCGTTTAAAGGGTGACCTGTTTTCGAATATAGAGTTTATATTTGAAATCCAACACGACGGACGCACCTTTTTTTCATCTAAGAGTAAATTCCATTCATGCGTCGGACCCGCCACACACATTTAAAAAAAAAAATATGTCCCTGGGTGTCTTTTTCAAGGGTAATAGAAGTCCTCATATTAAATTTACGAGTCGGACAGCCAAGAAATTTAATTGTTTTATGCCAAGACGGATAAACAAAAAAATATATTATAAATACCTACCCTGAAGCACTTGAAAAATAAAGTCACCAAAATAAAATAAATAACATTTACACTATACCTTTATACATGCGAGTATACACATTATACGAGTTATTCAATTTTCATAAATGCATTTATCATCAGAAAGAAAATACAAAGCATTCCTTCTATTACCAATTCCCAAAGAAACGAGATAAATCTTTTAAACTTCAATCGATATTTCTAGAATCACCTGTTTCTTCTGCGGCAGCAACGCGACGGGTATCAGCTAGTAATATATAAATACACGGAATAAAAATTACATAATTAGCTCATTCAATTAACAAGATATCGCTTTTAAAATAAAACATGAAATAAATAATACTGCAATACGTAAAGTTGTAGAGGATCTCAAAATAATACAAAAATAAGACAGTTAAAAATAATAAACGCCTAGGTAGTTCTTATTAAAACAGTGGAAACAAAATACGGGAAGTACCTACGTAAAGTTGTAGAGGATCGAAAAGTGGGAAAAAACTGACCCGATTTAAATAAAAGTTTCATGTAACAGAGCTTACACATTTATTATCCCCAATAAAAAACAAAAGATGCCAACGTGGAGCAGAAGCGTATAAAAATGTAAATGGGACACAAACCGCTTGCCAGGACCGCCGTAAATACACATGGCCAAATAAAACACCACAAACTCGACAATTTTACACAGGGAGGCTCCCGTGGAAAATAAGGCATTGTATACTAAACTTAACTTGTACTGGTGACTAGGAGCCGTCACTAAAAATTATTCGTAAAAAGAAAATTTACAGGAAATTATCATAAAATGTCGCTTGAAGAGAATTTTTAATTTGAAATCTGAAAAGAAATGAATTTTCTAACTTCAGAGTTTTCACGTTTTCGGCTGATCAAAGCAAATAATTCATCATATTTTGACGTCAATTTATTGGTAAGTGTGTAAGCAAAAAAATCTTTACCTGTAATTTAAAACTCTAAAATAAAAATAAAAAGTTAATTGTGTGATATTTATGTTCATAGTTTTGATGGCTGATTTTCTCCTTAGTTAATGTTTTAAATAGTTTTGCGAGGTAGGTACCATTTCGAAATCAGAATTTTCCGAAAAATAATTATTGAAGTTAGCAGTAGTGCAAAAGACACCGACGGTCCTGGCTTCGAGGCAGACGTAAACCCCGTCTTCCATGATGTCCTATCCCACGCATGCGCGGTTGCTTGAAATAATAAATAAAACGTCTGAATAAATCCGACTTTGAAAAGTAACTTTCGTTGTTATTGTACAGTATGCATAAACGGCCGGAATAAAACATTTTCCATTCATGGGACTAGGTAAAATTTATGAAAATTTATACCGGCGCGGTCATACTGTCTCGGGCGTGTGTGCAGTACATGGATTAGGGAGTGGGGGAGGAAGAAAAAGGCGTTCCAAGATATGGCTATTTTAAACAATAAAAATAATTAAAAACATATATATTATAATAATACACTTAAAAATAGTTGTATCAATTTTCCGGCTTACCACTCAACTTACACAAAAAAATATGTACATAATTTTCATTTTTTTAGATGTGTTATACCTATACATTTATTAAACATATTCTAATCCATACGAGTTAGATTAGTTTCATACCTGGAAGTGTGAGTTTTGTAAGGCCAAAAACACACGGTGAAACGCAAAAATGACGAAATTGCAACTCTAAGTTACTTTTGAGTATATGTCATATAGTCCTATAGGAAACCACACACGACGCAACTAGTTGAAACGCATAGACAGGTTTCAAACTATTTGCGTCGTGTGTGGTTTACTATAGAACTATATGACATAAACTCAAAAGTAACTTTGAGTTGCAGTTTCGTCATTTCTGCGTTTCACCGTGTGTTTTGAGCCTTAGGAAAAAATAACAATTTCCGTTTCTCCTTCCTTTATATCTTATGTGCACCTAATGATACATAGGGCTGACAATCACCGTGTTACACAAATAATTATTTACAGTTCACAGTTTTTGTAAAACAAAAAAAAAAGGAAAATTATATGAGCTACTGTATTGAAAAACCGCCACATAAAATAATTATAAAACATGGATTAAAAATAATGAGCAGTAAATTTTTCTTTTTCTTTTTTATTTACTGCTAGTTATACCGACATTTTTAAAAAAATTGATGGAAAAAATAATAACATGCTGTTAATATGTATGATAATAATGAGAGTCGGGTAAATGGCCCAGGGCCCGAGGCACAGTGGGTAGTGGGTACTATGGGCCCGGTGCCCGGTGCCCCCCCCGCCCACAGTAATAACACACTCCTCCAGCGTATTCCGGTTAACAATCGTGGCGATTGTATTTCCGACCGATAAATAAAGGCTACTACTAATTTGGGTAATAATAGTGATGGCGTGTAAATACTACAATTATTAGAGGAATTAAAGGGGCGGAACACCACGTTCTGAGGAGAGGTAAACGGTTGGTAAATTCACAAACCGGTCGAGAGCATTATACCCTGTCATTATTCAAGAAGCAAATAAAAAATATGTATACATACAAAACAAAGCACTTTTATAATCACAAAAGCGGGAGATGATAAATGAAAATAGACATTTTAAAAAAATAGCACATCGTCCTTACAATGCATATTTATATTCAGATGAATATAACCTAATATAGCACGTTGGTCTAAAAAAATACTGTATTCAGAGAAAAAATCGGGAGGAGCGAAGAATCCTTTTTTATCGACCAGAACGACAAAACCGTAAATTTAACAACTTACACTAGCGATTGTGTTAAGGCAGTACAGTTGATGAAAACAAATTAAAAAAATACTATAAACCTAACATACAACACAATTCTTTTTCTATGCACCTACTCCCTATTAACATGAAATCTTGAAATGGAAAACTATCTTAGAACTAATTATTATATTGCGAACGATATTGATAAATCAGCTAAAACTTGCCATAAAATTCAAGTTGCACATCACAAAAAAAGGAGAAACGGTAGCATGCAAAAAGAGCCACTTTTGTAACAAAACAAGAGGGGCTCTTCCAATAAGTCATTCATAATGCATGAGCAGCGTCCCATTAAAAATAATAACATTACAGAGTCAACATTATACGGCTACTTTTAATAACATTTTATATTTTCCCTGTTGTAGTGTTGTATAATTAAGCAGTATTCAAAAGGAAATTCTGTGGAAAATAAAATATTCATATTTATTTTTGTATTGGCAGCCTCGGAATAAAAATAAATACAATTATTGCGTATTAATATTTTTTTGTTTATTTCATATTTAGCAGCCAATATATCGATAGTACGAACAGGTGGCATATTATTTAAAATAATAAGCCTTTTTTATTTTCGTAGCATCATAAATATAGGTTTTGCATGCTGAATAACAAAAAAGTCTAGATCTATTTCTGAGGCTGAAGGCTACATGTTAGTGTTCAAAATGGCCTAAAAAGAAGCAGGAAATTTGTATCCATGGTAAAATATATTTTTAATTTTATTGGTAATAATATAAATAATGGAAAATGTTCTGGTACACTGCAGAGTTCCATTTCTGGCGGAGCAGTATCGACTAAGAACAAGAGCGATGGATTAGCCGGATTAAGCGCAGCGGAGATATTATCAGCCACCAGCAAACCAACAAGATGTCTTTCACGTCCGTGCACAATATTCCCGGGGAGCGCCATGCGCCCACCCCCCGCCAGCCCCCGCCGCCAGCCGGCTGATATGACGCAAACAAGAACTTTAACAAGGAACTATCTCTCCCGACTCATTACCCCTGCGCTTGTAGATTGTGCAAGCTTACAAGAGAACCATTATTCCATCTACGTACAGATGGATACAACTCTGTGCTAATAATATACATATTATGGATTGTGACTAAGAAATTAATGTTGGCGAGGGAGAACACAACTTACTATTTAAGTCGTCGAGGTAAATTTATCACAAACATGATTAAAAAATAAAAACAAGTTGTATTACCACCACATAAATTATTCGTGTTTGTCCATAAACCCTGATAAAGAAAATCATACAACTACTACTACTCTCCCTTATCTGCACCTAAAAGGAAATCATTTCTTATTTTATCGTTATTTTTTGTTCCAAAAACCATAATAAATAAAAACGTACAATAAGCCTACACTAAACAACGGAAAACATTGGTAAGAAAGTAACAAAGCAAAGACGGCAGAGATTGTTGTGAGTGCCTCCGGAATACGTAGATGTGGAGTTGAAGAGGGTTTAAAGTTAACTAGATTTATTGCAAGTTAATGTGACTCGGGGATTGAGATCCCCGGGATGTGAGATGAAACCTCTCGCAGCACTCATTTGCATGCAAATTAGTGTCTAATTATGCTCCCGAGCTAAGGACTGAGCTGGTTTAAATTAAGTTGTAGGATTTCTTAACCGGTTTTGACAGCTTACTGAGTCTAACATATTCATTTTCATAAAGCAAAAATGTTTTTTCAGAACAAGTTACCCTCGCGCCCCAAAACGAATTACTTTATTTAAATAAAGCCAAGGGATGCTTGTATTTTTATCTTGCAGCTTGGTAGGTAATTCGCTCCAACGAATAATAATGTAGCTTGAAGTAATAGTTATAAAATAATAATAAAATCTCTAAGAGGTTTCAATAGTAAAATATGTAAAGAACCCATATGTTAAATACGAGTAAATTCTTTGAAAATAATGGTTGTGAAACAAAACACCTAAAAGTCCATAAAACCAAAACTGTTGAGTGTAACATTTCGGTGGGAACTTACAATCCCCGCATTAAACGGAGATGCTAACAATAAAGGTTGTCTAACCCTTGATACCTCATTCGGGAAAACAACCAGAGGCAAAAGTGGAAAACATTCTCGCCCCAAACTGTCTACGACTCCTGATAACATCGTTACGGCGCGGCGCTTTGCCCGGCCATTTCGTACTACACGTAATATGGCAAAAATAACAAGATAAACTACACTGCATGCGGCCGTGAGGGGTAACGGATAAAAAGGGAAGATGAGCTATAATTTAATAAAAGTGTATGTTCTTCCCGGAGTAATGAGCGAAGGGCCTTTATACCGTAGGAAATTGAGGGCGGACAAAGAAAATAAACTCCGAGTTTTATCTCGCTCCACCCGAGGCGGATTGTGCAATAGCCTTCAATGTTGCTTCCTCGCGCCATACCTGTTATTATACAACAGCAAAGTCTGTGTGTTTATAAAACATTTTACTATAAATATCTACGCAATCAATTCTGCAAAAAAGTATGGATTTACAATAATGTTTTTTTAATGATTTATTATATCGAAATACTCGCATGACACTAATCGATGCCAGTTTATTTTAAACAACATGAAACAAGCTTCAGGAGAGTGCTTATAATAATTGACACAAAGTAAGAGATCTTGTAACATCGGGTCACTTGGAGATAAGCTAATGAACCACTTAGTCTGCGGCTTCCGCAGGCAATTGGTTCAACACACTATTACTCTAAGTGCTGATGTGCCTTTTCACTCCAATAAAGCTAAAGGGTAGTCTTTCGTGGCTAGCGATCTCTAGCTTTATAGCCGAGGCCAGCTAGCGAGTATAAGTTTAGTGTTACTGCATGAAAACTGGCTATTTATTTATTGTGCGGGCATCGAGTTACAACGACTCAACTAAAAAGAGAAAAAGATTACTAAAAAGATCATTCGAAGTTTAACCATTTAAATATACCATCGTTGAAGGAAAACCTTTAAATCGCAGATAATTGAATAAAATTTCGACATTCAATATTTCTTTATTTCATTGTTTTTACGCCCATAGGGCTTTTTACATAGACATTTTAAAATTATTACACAGTAGGTAGCTATTCATTACCGCCAGAGATGGCATCCAGACACTGTTCCCTAAAATGCACTAGATTTGTGTTGAAAACATCAATATTGTTTTGAACTTATTAGCCAGTGCGTGCATTCTACGTATCGGTGAGGTAGAACTGTAATTGGTCGATGATTGGCTACAGTAAAATAGTGCATTACTACGGGTAACTCGACCAGGCACTCGTATACTAATTAAATTTTGTTAGTTGACAACAATCAAACATAGATTTTAAATACTTTGAACAGAAAGAGCAAATCATTTAATATTCTTCCATTTCCTAGTGTTTGTATATTTAAAAAGTTATAATTTATGTTTACAATGGGAATATTTAATTTAAAATTAATAAAGCGCAAAAATTTATGTTGGACTTTTTCAATGTTCTTTACGTGAACCCTGTAATATCCTTAATATTAGACGTACTTCGATCTTTACACAGTATTTCATAAAATAAACATATAATATTTATTCTATATTTTTGTTACTTATTAAAAAGCAACACAATAACCATATTTATATAAGTACGATGATAAAAATCTTACAGCTTCGCTGAACCAACCATATTATGCTCGTACAATAACATACCAAATAAAGTGGCGAACAAACGCGCCGTGCGGAGGCGAAGCGGAGGTGGGAAGCTCACTTTGGGGCGAATAACCGCCACTAAATATATATTATAGTCTAGCATGCATTGCAGAAGAAAATCGGATTTGCAGCGTCGCACAGAATAAAGTACCGTAAAATGGCGCATTTCTCCAGCACGATACTATACAACGAGCGACGCCTGAGGGTCGCGTCGCCGCGCGTCGGCGTCGCATGGAGCGAGGAGTAACACGTGTCTTTCTAGGCACCGATCCCATCGCAGTTGTAACGATAATTTGGGATTTTACCGATTACCATCATATATGTTGTAGATATTTTGGTGATCGGTGCCCTGGACCAATTTTTCATTGTATACAGAAAAACAATTACATTATTATTATTATTATTGTGGATAATTTATATAGCGCCGTTTTCGTATTAATATATTTCAAGGGCGCTCGAATATACCAAAAACATGTGTGTGAGTTTACTTTCTATTGTAGATTGTGTCTTTGTCTTGTGTTGTAACTGTGGACATTATGGTTACAAATATACACATATATTATGTAAGTGAAGTGAGTATTGGTGTGGGCAACATTACTAATGATTTGAAGGTATAATGCTTATCTTAGGAGCTTTAACATATTTGTTTGAGATCTAAATAAAACTAAAGTATGATATTCGTAATAAAAATCTTGTGAATACGGGGAAACAACCAATAAGGCCGACATGATAATAAAATAAAGAAAAAACTTTTTCTCGGAACGATATAAGGCAACAAAAATAAAAAGTAAGAAGGGAAGAGAGTTTTGCATTGGAAAAAACACTCCTAGGGAAAGATGGAAAAATATTAAGCTACTCGCTCGGGACATTCCGCTAGAGGGTGAAATAAAATTTGATACGTGCAAAATGGACCGTTCAAACTGCCGTAATATACCCCATCGGGAAAAGAGAAAATACATTTTCTTTTGACAGCTTGGTTTAATTTTTTTATCCCTAATTTGACAAATCTAATACTAAATTATTTGAATATAACTAATAAAAGTTAAATAAAAATACTTAGTACACTTCCACTTTTATTTATTTGACCAGTTAACGCTTTAACCCTGTAACGGGCATCTTCATCTTGGTAACATGTTGTACAAGCCTAAAGTATAAAAAACAGTTTTTTATCAAATAAATTTAGACACTAAACACATGAGTTGGAAAAAGACAATATGAGAGAAAAATGAGACAGCGTGAAATGTGTCAGTATGTCTCAGAACATTTATTTAAAACTTCATGTACAATTACATAGCAAGTGTACAAGGGCGAGCTTATTGCTTTTAAGCCATATCTTTAAACCAACCCTTAGTTAATATAGTGATAAGCATTTATTGTACCAAGTAATCTTAAAATTACACGAACATTATGTTTTGAGACGTGTGTATACCACTATTTTGCCCGTATGTGGGTGGTTTGAACGGGTCGTGGCCCAGTGGTAGCGTTGCGGTTCCGTATAGAGATCCGAAGTTCGAATTCCCTTTCCGCCACGACTGACGATTCGATTCCTATTTTCAACCATAAGCCGCTTAAGTTTTATTGAAAATAGTATTTATAAATTGAATTATGTACGTGCAAATATCATCATATTGCATAGATTTCCTATAAAGAAGTATGAATACTTAAAAATATGTAATATTCGTTAAAAAAAACCAGTAACAACCATTGTTGGTTAGTGGAATCTGTTTTTTGTTTATCTTATTTTCCTTAAATAACGCCAGCATAATATGGCAGTGGAATTAAACTTGCATATTTTTTTAATCACCATTAACTTATTTTCAATGAAAATAGCTCTATTACTTATTGTTCACTCTAATCAGACTCGAAATTATTATTGCATATTATCCATAAAAGTTTAATCATCATCATTATACCATATCCACTCCCTATGTGGAGCATATAGATTCTACAATCTGCCTCCAAGCCAAGCGATCGGCAGCTAGCTCCCGTATATAATTCCAAATCAGGTCCACGTCCCGCCGCTCTGGCGCAAACTGCCGACGAATTGTCAACTGTGTAAAAGTTTTATAAGTTTTTATAAAATAGAGTAAAATAACAGAATGGTAATGCGAAATAAATCCACCTGCCATAATAAGCTTAAAACCTGAATTCCCACCGTAAATGTAGCATTTACGATTCCAGGTAAAACGTGTTAGTTGGGGATTATTGGAATTTTATACAGTAAAAATTGTAGCACAAATCACGTACGTACTCGTGTGTACGGTCGTTTAAGGGGGCGCTCGGGCGTCCTCGGGACCGGGGGTCCCTAGCCACTAGCTAGTCAGGGGCGGATTGTTATTCCCGGCGTGGGAACATTAACACTAATGGGACATCTACCGGGGGCGAGAGCCGGGTCACGTGGTGGGCTGAGGGCGGGAGAATGAAAATGCGAACAAAGTCAACATGGATAGTAATACTCGTAATTAGTGGCACACATTCACGCAGTTTGGTATCCAGGTTTATCCAGAATATTTGCTAAACTATTTTCAGAAAAGAATTACTAGAGTGGAAGTCAAAATTTAGCAACACTGCCACCGCTAAGGTGTCAATTTTTAATTAATACATAATTAAATTAACCATCGAAATAAGTATGCCATCGATAGGTTGATATTTATTATTAATATCCTCCTTTGAATGTGATCTGATTCTAAAGTAGAAACTATTGTAAAAATATGCACATAAAAATCCAAAATAATGTTACTTACTCATCTGAAATATTTTAAGATGAAGCCCATTTTTAGAAATGGTATAGCAAATTTAAATTTACAGAATGAATGAATTTAATATTATATTTACATAAATATATTTAATATATTCGTATGCATTTTATTTTTATTAATATTTTGTAAAATTTGACATTATTCTTGAACGGAATAAAAAGATTTCTTAAGGTTTTTTATAGAAATAAGAGAAAAAAACCAGCTTGTCGTTTCGTAAACATAAACATAGTGTTCCATTAGGAAGGATAAAAGGTGAATAAAAAAAGAAGAACGCAGGGTGACCGAGGAGAGCGGACAGAAGTGCAATGTAAGCACGGCCTTTAGCCATAATCCGATGGAGATCAGTGGCGGGCGTGAGGGGCGACTGAGGACGGCATGAGAGAGACGTGCTCGGGGAGCTAACTCTACCGAGTCTCGTGAAGAGGTACCAGTTTGTACACGCCACTGACATGCGAGTCAATAAGCAATATTATTTAAGAAACTAACAATTTATTGTTAGTGAAAAAAAATAAGGAAAACACCTTTTAAACAATTTAAAATTATAATTATTAATGTGGAATTAAACATGAACATACTAACAAAATCACTTCATTTTTCTTCTTTTGCTATTAGCCAGCACCAAAGTTGAAAGTCAGAAAATAAGCAAGGACATGTTTTGTCTCTAAACTGGGAGCATTGCATTATACTCAGAGACCTGGAGTATTCAAGATACAGAATAAGAGAATCATTGCTATTATTAATTTATTATCAAGTCAGCGCAATATAAATATCCTTATTTTCTGAGCGTAATAATAAACCTTTAGACATACCAGAGCCAGAATTACATAACATACCAGAGCAAGAGACAGAATTGCAGTATTAACATAACAACGATACATTTTTAATGTAAGCGTATGGAATTATAAATGGGTAAAAAGGGTGGGAGCTTAAAATGTTGTTGTTGAAAAGAATTCGCTGTACATTTAAAATAGAAAAAAGGAATTAAACGTACATACTATTGAACGAATAAAATAAATTTCCGTCTGTTTATTTCTGTTTTTGGGAGAGTTAACAACTACAGAAAGAAATTTTATTTATGAATCTCCCTACGTTTCCAGACTAACTAAAATTTATATGTGTAATTACTATATTACTAAAACTTTCATTCGAAAAAAATATTATTTTGAGAAAATATACGGACATAAAAAAAATCTACTAATCTAAAAAATAGAAGAAAGTACAATGATGCATGCAAAAGTTCAATACGTTAGTTTCACGGGATTCTAACTAGAAAAACCATTCTATTGTTTTTATTGTTTTTTTTTAATATATAAGATTGATATTATTTTTATTATGGGTAATTTTATTTTATTATAGGCTATGCCGAGTATGAACTTACATGATATCAGTAAGAAATCGGAGCTACCCGATGTACGGCCGAGAACGTGCTAACGTTTTGTTTCTTACTTACTTTATATCGATATTCAAATAATGGCTTAGCCTTATTGTCAGGCGGTGAGGATCACAGGGTAATCGGAGCACGTAATGGTCATTCGTATTGATTACCGGAAGCAAAACAGACTCAAGATATCTGCTCCGTGGAATACTGATGTCAACTCCGTAACACCCTGTGGATTCCAGGGATATGTAGTACAAAACGTAAGCATTGAGAACTTTTTTGAGAGGATGTAAAATTTGAAAGCGTACCTACTTATTTTTCCACTAACGCAATGAGTAGGATACATAATAATATTGCTCATGTAAAAAACCTATTAGATACACAGGAAAATTACATTTCAACAATTTGACTATTGTAATCTCATTAGAAATTGATTACATAGCTCAAAATCGAAGCATGTACATATATTTACTACGAAGGGCAAAATATTATTAACAGCTTAATAGAATTAATTAATAATTTAAAAATCAAACAGGTTTATTTTTTTAATATGCTTTTACTAAGATCATACATTTTCACAAGTTTAAAAGAAAAAAAACAATTTTTTTATGGGCATCATATTTTGGAAACCATTAAAAAAAGTAAGATTACACGGGCGCTTTAGATACATAATTTTTTAAAGCGTCAGTTTATATTGTTTCCCAAATCGTCAATACACTGTAAATATAAATAAGCGATGTATGTGTAAATAACAAAGAAGACATGAAGCTTGACGATATATCTACAATGTGTATTGTTATTCGTATAAAGTTGCCCTAGAAGGGTTTATCTGAAATAACCAGATTAATTGATAATCTTCCTATAAATGTTCGAGCATTGGTAGTTTTATCACGTGCCCGACAGAAAATACGTTAAAAATATATTTAAATGACCACTGATGTCAAGACACTTGAATGTACTAAAAAGAGAAAACATTAGGTAGAGTGTTAAGCTGGGTTTTTTTAGCAACATGGAGAAGTTTAAAAATATTGATCGCAATCATAGCATTACGTTAAAAAAATGTTAAATTATGGAAAGTAGATTAACCAATTAATTTTCTGTTAGCTCTAACTTTATGCGGCATGCATCAAAATGGGTAGTGGGTAAGCATATTGAACTTAAGGATTTATTTGTCGAAATACGCCTTATCCCAAATACTTACAAATAGCTGTAGCGTCCCCCATACATGATTTTTTCGACTAGGTACAGATTAATCGTGTTTTTTTTTTGTATGAAACATACAAATAAAATTCCTTTTCAATGTAGATTAAACAGTCGACCATTGTATAAATTTGAACAAATAAAATTATTGTATACAGTATTTTTTATTTTCAATACTTGAAATACAAAAAAGGTTTCATTTGTAATATTCTTTAGGAGTACTAGCATATTTTATTGATTGTATTGTAGATTCATTCTTTTTCTTTTAATTGATATCAAAAACAGGTATCAATTGAACCTTTTATTTCTGTAATCTATACAGATTTCAAAAGACGCACATTCGTAATATATTTAGAATTAGAATTACCAAAAAAAATTCGCGACTTATGATACCATTGAGAAACTATTGGTTTTTAAATAATAAACTCATTACCTAAAATACATCCTATAAATGAACTTCAAATAAAATTGTTAAAAAAATATAATCTATAGCAATCCGCAACGGAAAAAAATCGCGAAAATTCACATCGTCACTTTTTTGGCTCAATGTATAATCGGGCATTTTCGTAATTCGCCACGAAAGTGGCTGTGGACACATGAGTGGGTATTTAGAGATTAATGTTTACCTCTTTGGATAGATAAATCCCTACTTAATTAAATACAAATGAGGAAACAAAAAGCGTATGCAAGGAAAAGATCAAAAATAGAGATAGGAGTATGGGGTACGGACACAGAGGGTGTGATTTATCGAGAGCTAATAACGCGGCCGCACAATCTGAATCACAAAGCCTCCAGGTGACACCGCAGAATACCAATGTTGCTCAGCAAATATGAAAGTCAAAAGAGAAATAAATTTATATCCTCCTCTGGCCGTAAAAGCTGGATATAGCTGGGCCGCCGATCTGAATACTGATGAGCGCAAAAGTAATGATGAAAAAAGCCATTCCGTAGTCAAAGGATAAATATGCAGAAGGGCGGCTGAGTGATTTGTCACATTCTACTCGTCACGCCTGGAGTTGAGGGAGTTAGGAGTGGGAGTGGGAGTGGGGAGGCCCAACAGGGAACGGAAATACGGGGATTATGAAGAAGCCATATGTACGTACTATAACAAACTCATTATTAAATAATACCCTATTATTTAGAGACCTACTCGCTCAAGTAGGTTCACGGGAGGTTCAAACTTCTAGAATAAAATAAAAGGTTCATTTTGTAATCGCGGTATTATATTGTATTCCGTTACCTAAGCCATAATCTCGAGTAGTTTGTAAAACATTTTCGGATGATATATTCGCAGAGAACATAAATTATTCATTTCGCGAAAGCGGTATTTCCACGGAAGAATCTCCAGGATTTTCTCGAATTTCAGCATAAAGATTATCTTATTTACATTTTTGGTGGAAGACCATATTGCCGAGTGGTCTTTTTATTCGAGTTTCTGCGCGTGTTTTCTCGGAACGTAAAGCGGGAATAAAATATTTAGCGGAGCAAACAAAAGGGGCCATAAAACACTAACGGCAGTCAACAATGTGTCCATAAAAAGTGGATAGAATGGGAATATGACGGAAACCTTTTTCATTTTATATCGCTTTATAGGGAGACGGCAAATCGAATAAAATCCGGTCAAGGGGAAAAACAATACTTTCCCGAGTCACAAAGGGAGGACTGGTGGAGCGGGCGGGGCGGGCCATAAAGTGGAAACACAAGAAGGATCCCTGCGAGAAAAACTTGTTACGTCGTACTACGGTCTCCGGAGGCAAACAAATACATTCCGAATTGTTTCCACAGCAGTGATTGCCGCAGATGTTTGCTTAGTCGGCCATATCGATCTCAGGAGGTGACCTGATCCGAGTTCAGCAGCTCACCTTCACCCTGCCAGCCGGCGGTACGCGGTTCCCACTTCCCAGTCACTCTGCCGGAGACTTCAGACTATTACACTGACTCACTGAAAAACTGTGCTTTGAAAACACCCCATAGAGATAACCAGAAAGAATAAATATAAAAAACCTATTCTTACTTATCCCATTATTATATCCCATCTACCTTTCGTTACCTACATTTAAATTGATGAGACTTTTGTAAAAGATTTTACTAACTTCAAAATAAGTCACGATATTTTTTTTTAATTAATAAAAATTACACTTTTGTAAATAGTAAATATTTAAAGTTTATAAGTTACCTTAAGTTTATAAGTCGATGCCGAAACTAGTCGATACAAAACTCCAATATAGTTTTATAATTAATTTTATACTAAAAATGTTAGTCAGACTCTAAAAAATAATTATTTTATATTTTAGACAGATTGTTAAGTGAAAATGGACAAAAAAATAATTTGTAATACGTAGAGAAAGAAATAAAACACGCAAATTAAATGCTGTATTGTGTAACGTAAATGTACATAAAAGATTTTACTAAAGCCCGGTAACAAAACAATACGTAATTGAAGCAAAGAAATGAACCGACATTAGGTCATCAATTGCTGAATAAAGCGAATGGAGAATTTGAACCCCGGGAGACAGTGGAGACAGTGGGAGGCACTGATCGACAGACAAGTGAGATTGTTCCGCTAACAAGATAATCGGGGGATCGGGGGCTGCCGACTCTCGCTGTAAGCTGTGCACTGTGCACTGTGCACTGTGCACTGTGCACGGGCCGCGGCCGCCTCTGGACACAAAACAAGGATTTCGCTTAGTGGCATTTTCAAAGTATGTCAATATTTACTTATTTGAAAATTCATGTACCTACATAGCAAGTGTGAAAAGGCGGGCTCATTGCTTTTGAGCAATATCTTCCAACCAACCCTTTATTAGTTTTTTTAATCATAAAAATTCAAATTACTACCCAATAACACATAATGTACATCACTAGCAAAAAAAATGGCAATATTATACTACTACTTTCCCTTATCCGCACCCAATGGTGCATAGGGCATCGGTATACCAAGTTTATTTTATTATTTTATTATATGAAGATGATCAGGCATACGCTTTAGTATATAAGATATTGAAATAAAAATTTACAGTAAGTAGGTAACCTATTTCATTGTACAGTCCTTTAAAATTACCTATGTAATGAATGTAAAATGTAAACTGTAGTTTGGTATTTTAACTCAAACAACCTCACTAAATCTTTAAAGGTGTAATGACAATGACGTTAAATTTAAGGACTTGAGGGTAATAATTATTTTCCATTAATGCCAAGATGTATATTTAAATAAATATAACAGATTATGTAAACAATGAATTAGGTCTCCAGGCTCGTTGTGGTTAAAATAAATTTGTAAATAAAAAACAAAAAGCATACATTAAAGCGAAAGTCTACAATCCGTTTCCAATCCATATGAAAAAACGTGTAGTCACAAGTGACAAAAATAGGAAAGATGAAAATCTGCGCGGGTGAAAGATTAATCTAGACTCTAGACCGATACTGATTAGAACACTAAGCTTTCGGCAAATCTGTCAGGTTAATTTGTCGTATATATGCAGATTGGAGAATAAACGCTCCCAGCTCCCCGGGGAGCCGTCAGGCGGTGGGGTGGGTGGAGTGGGGGGAAGGGGGTGGTTGGTTATCCACCGCACCCCCCGATCGGGACAAACGATGATTGAATGGAGCCTCATTGGCCGTCGATGGCAGGTGACAGATAGTGTTGAATGTACCGAGCCCGCTGATTGGTTTCTGGTTGCTGTGCTAGAGACGAGACAAAAAACTGGGTGATACGATGGTGCAGTCCCCTCGACAGGTGAATTTAACACATTATTATATTATTAGGTATCTTGCCCCTGATTCGACGTGGGTGAGGACAGAACATCGATTTGTCCAACGTATTACGAATCGACATGCCAAGTCTAAATAAGATTTTAAAAAATAAAAAATTATATTTATTTACTTAATACATTATCGAATTTACAAAGCTTAATAACACAATAATTATACAAAATAATCATAACGCTATAATTGACTATTAATTTGGAATTATTTCTAGCTCAGCTATGATTTCTAACGCTTGATGTTTGAACAAGTCACATTGGGCTAAAAACTCAACAAATGAGTCAGTAATAAATATTACCTGTTTTTATTTTAAAATGTAAGATAACATTTCAATGTTCCATGCACTATAAGATAAATTAGAATAAAGAATCAGTTAAAACGACCTTAAAATGTTTTTTTATCAAACATTTATGTAAGCGTACCTAGATAATATATAATCGAAATGTGTCGATCAAAAGAATATTTAATTCGTATCCGATATCATAGCTATTTTAATAAAATGATAAAAACGTATAACGATACTAAACCAAAAAACAATTAATTTTAAATCAACCCACGTATTGGTTGACGAATCCTATTACCAAAATAAAAATATAAAACCATTTCGAAAAATTATAGGTAAACATGTCTAAAATGTCGTCACCAACACTCCGGGTTAGGTCAAGCGGAAAAAATCATTTCCAAAGTGCTCCCAGCGCTTAGGTACTCACTGACGTCACTGACAACGACAAGCGCTCCCCATTTCTTTCACAAGAAATCGATGTCACCCTCAACCCAACCCCTAGCCCTGGGTAGCCCCTCGTGTAGGCTGGAGTGGGATGTGGGGAGCCAAAATGGGAACAATTTCGACCAATTACACCAATCGAGTTATGCGATTGTGTTAAAAAATTCACAAATTGAAGTTTCAACTCATATTTTATTTATTCGATTACGTTGTAAATATTATTGTACGCGCATTTTGAAAATAAAATAAAAATACTTCTTTAAGTCAAACTATTCAAGGTCATGTCTAGATTAAACATTTTTTGTCGAAGAAAACAATTGGGTTCTTTCCGATTTTTTATTTTTTTATTTTAAAAATTTATTGAAAAATAACAATATCAAGGGAATTTTTTTTTTTTTTTACAATGTCATGAATTTTCTAGCGCGGTTTAAAAGAGCGCTTTTTGAAATCGCTCGCAAAATCCTCCATTTGGCGCGCATGCGGTGTGACGTCACAGCAATATAGGCGCTTACTACGGAATGAATTTCACGCCTTTCACGGGTATGACGTCATTAGCCAATAACGGGTGTTCAAAATCATTCGTATTTTCGTGTTTTTAAAACATAAATTTATAAATGAAAACAAAATTTTTGATCGTTGTGTTTTATATCGTTGGATTTGTAAAATTATACTTGAAATATTTATAACGTTTTCAAGGATATTCATGCTATCGGGAAGAACCCTATTAAACAAAGAAAATATGTAATCGTCTTTTCAATCAAAATACTTAATTGATAATAAAAATTGATACTAATACTCGTGTTATGAACACTTACAGAGGAGGAATTGAGGTAAAGTAACATTCTAAATAAAAAAAACATCCTTAAATACGTTAGTTACACGAGTCGTAATTATATGCCAATATAATACCAGCGAGGGATCAGTTCCCGAGATTATATTACAATCCCAAGGGGGATTCCACGGCTACATAAGATCAATCTGCTCGCTATAAAGCTGGCTGTCTCAGCAGGGTTTATCGTCTCCGTGGCTGTTATTACGTATGCGAAAGGGAATGCAAATAGTTCGTGTGTCGGATAACATAACGCAACGAGGTGAGCGTACAACACAGTTAGCGTCTCTCTACTCTACCTCTACATACTGTTCCCAGACGGGATGGATTCGTGGATTGAGACTATTGAAAAGCGAATAAACACACGAGGCAAGCGGGAAGCGAGAGCGCCCGCGCCGCTCAAAGGGAGCGAGTTTAAAGGAAATAAGTCGGGATAAAATAGAATCGAATAAGAGGCAACCTTTCTTAAAACGAGTCGCAAACGGAACATACTCCGTTTGAGGAGACTTTTATTTGATAAGAACATCAAATAAAAATGAGAAAATAAGCGCTTCTGTGTAGAAACGTTAGCAAAATAATCCTTTGGGAAAAGGTAAAATATCACACAGATATATCTACGAAGTGAAAGAATTTTTAAAATAATATTCGTTATCCAGTTAAAAATACTGTTAGGTTTATTCAAATCACAGATTAATAAACGATTGCATGTACTTTTCTAAATGAATTACAAAATCATCTTTCAGTTAATTGAACGAAACTGATATCTCCACTCGGGCTTTTATCCGATTTCACCAATGATACACAATAACGCTAGGTGCGTATCAATAAACCCAAATCACGAAGTTATACGTAATGTGAAACATGAAACCCTCTCGCCGTAACACGGTTACGAATCCATTATCCCCGTAGTGGGGCGCGGGCGCTGAAGATGGCGGTGGGACAGGAGGTATTGGGTGCGCAGGGGCGGGTACGGCACGGAATGTGGACCCACATTACGGTATTTACCTGCGGAGAAGGACGTAATAATGCCGAGTAATTTGAGGGCAACGGAGATGTTTCTCTGAAAACAATTTTTTTTTAAAGTTTTTATATTAGGCTTTCTCAGGCATTTGAGTACAAACTTTAATAAAAAAATAGAAAAAGTTTCTACCGTTTCTCGTTAAATCTTACTAAACTGGCGCAGCCGATCGCTTAACGCGAAGGCAGTTTGTGAAATCCATATTCTCCACATAGAGCGTAATAGATTGATGACGATGAACTAGCAAATGCTACTCAGAACAATAGTCTCTTAATTTTATTTAAATAATTTAAATTGAATTTTATAATAAACTGTATAAAATACTCAAGATATGTTTTTTTTTAAATATATTATAAATTATATATTGTTGGTTATCAAGAGTATTAAAATTATTTGATGAATTAAAAAATGTTAAATGGACACTAAACAAATCAAATTAATCAATCATAATAATGCAAAAGATCCCGTATACCTTCAAACTACTATGAATTGATTTCTACATTACAGATAACTTTTTTTCATAAAAAAAACATTACATTAATCGATTCGGTGATTACATTAACAATGCCACGCTCACTTCATAAGATTATTTTATTTTCATGATAAAAAGTTAAAAGCTGAAAACTATTGGGTGAGGTACGCGGTACCGCCAGTCGGGAGCGCGGGGAAAATAAACAGTGTGCTAGTTCAGGGCGCCGCCGAGAGATGGCAGTAGCGTGGGCAGCGGGGAGCGCGGCACGTGGTCGCACCTGACAGCTGAGCTGTCAGATCGTATGCCGTATTATTTACTAGCGAGTAGCGAGTTGTAGCGAGCCAGACAATCGGATGTGTCAGCGTGCGTTGACTCCGTACAAGACTATTATCATATAAATTTATTTAATTAATACGCTGTATTAACAGCAAAGTATATAAGAGAGGGAATTAATTAATTTGAAAACTTTTCAGTTTTTACTTCAATTTAAATTATTTTTGCGCTTACCGATATGAGGTTCGATTTTTTTTGTAGAGGCGAATAAAAAGTGGGCCTTACCTGTAAGAGAAAAAAAATAGGTAAGTACAATAAAGAAAACGCCAAACAAATATTCTTAAAATTTTTTTTACTGTTCACTTT
The DNA here is from genome assembly GCA_022494985.1 of Micrasema minimum. Taxonomy (NCBI): domain Eukaryota; kingdom Metazoa; phylum Arthropoda; class Insecta; order Trichoptera; family Brachycentridae; genus Micrasema; species Micrasema minimum. The sequence continues at coordinate 89,976 of JAGVSP010000305.1, forward strand.
TTTCTTTCTAATTTCTGGTGTTTACTTTTTACTATTTATGAATATGTTCATTTTTAAAAATTGTGGTTTCATCTCCCGATGATAAACGACACAAATTATTGTTTATCGGGTCTATTGTATATGTGTATTATAAAATTAGTATTTTTAATAAAAACACAATTTAAAAAATTAAAAACTTAAAATATGACTTACATTGCAAAATAATATTGTAGGGAATGAATTATAATTTGGCATGAAATTGTATCATATTTTACATACTGACTGAGAAACATCTTGACAAAGAAAACATAATAAATTTTCTCGAAAATATTGTCTATGATCAACAGTCTATCAAAAGTAATCTAAATAAAAATTTGATAGTTTCCAAAAGCAGAAATTTAATATCCAAAATAGCGTGCCTCAGAGTCCACAGTGCCTAAAGTCTTGATTATCACGAGACCAAACTATCTATCACGGGCTGTCAATATCCCGACGAATGGCGACGTCATCCGTGGTCGGGAGGGCTAGACCCGCAGGAGGTGGGTTTATGTCGGCGGAATCCCTTCCCGACAGGCGAACTACCGGAATCAATGTAGCGACAGGAGGCTGCCGAGATACCGAAATACCGCCGCTCAGTTCAATAGGCCGAACAAGTGCCAAATCCAAAGAATCGAAAGATGAACTTGAAGTATTCGATAACTTTTATAAACGGTTACAAGCCCGCTATAACTAGATCAAATCAAATCCGATTGAAGATGAAATTCAAGATTTTAAAAGAAAATATCGATAATTTGATAACAATACAGATTTTTTTTTCGATTTGAAAATGATGAAGGTACTTACATGTATTAATTCCAAGGAAAGATGAATTATTTATTAAAGATCTTTTATTAAAGACAACGTGTTTCTTTAAGGGTTATTTAACCGTTTTCATGAAGATAAAATCAAATCAAGATCTAATTCGATACTCCAATAATGTTAACGTGATTACAAAATTTATATCGATGTACAGTGGCGGGCAAGCAAATAGGGACGCTTGCATACAATTATCAATGATTGTAACAATGCTTCAACTAATGATATACAGTAGGTTACATTTTTCTAAACACCATCACACTTCCACTCGCTCCTTTAACCGCCTTGATTGTATATTGTGGATTTAATTCCTTGCCCTTCAATTATTGCACCTATCTTCTCCCATCACATATACGATCAAACCTTGACTCTTCGCTAAGAGGAACTATTACAATTAATCCTATTTACTTGCTAGCCAACTACCTGCTTAATTCCAGGTTGTAAACGATCAAATCATTGTGGGTAATGACGATATACCCTATACATTAATATTTTTGTTTATTATTTTAAAGATAGGTAAATCTATCTGCTTTATTCTTCTGAGTTAAGTTATTTAGAAAAATGTAATTGTATAATATTAGTTGAAGCATTGTTACTAGGATTGGAAATAGTATGCTTGCCCACCTCTGCATACTCAATTTCAATTTTGAAGTACGTTTTTATATTGTCAAGAATGAACTCGAATTTTGTATGTTCTCTAGTAAGGATCTTAATGAAACTCTTTTAAACATGTTTATACGGCAAAGAAAATGAAATGAATAAAAATTCTAAGAAAATGTGTCAATCAATTTTTGAAGTCCCCACAAACGAGTTGTTTTGTATGAAATGCTTTAAGATAAAATAAGGGTTACCGAAGTTTTGATGAAATTTGCGGTTATATTTTATTTAATAGAATCAATTTTCTCTCAGATAAAGGGAGGCTTTCACTAACTCTGCGGTAAGGACAAAATTAGTACCTGGCCCTGATAAGTTTCAGTTTTTCATTGAACAGGTTTATAACGGACCAAAAATATAAATCGAAGAAAAAAACATTTGACAATGACAATGAAAAATTATGAAATGTACTTAAATTTTTACAAACTTTTTATATGCATGTATTCAATTAATATGGGAATTCTTGAACGTAATAAAAAACTTCTGTTTTTTTCAAAGTTAACATACTGGTATAACTGGTACAAATTAATTGGATTGAAAGTGGTTATGATTAGCGAATAATTATGCGGTCGTTTCTTTAATCAAACAAACATTCAAGAAAATTGAGACATTCAAAATGCTAACAGGAAATTATATCGACTTTTATCGATGTCGTCGATACGTTTTTTGTTGAGAGTTAAAGCATGAACTGGATACTGGTCAAAACAAAGACAGAATCAGATAAGAAACATCATGTCGAGAACTCATGTGATACTATCTGATTATATTGATCTTTTAAAACGTAACTAATTAAATATGACTGCTTAGTAATTATAGGAACTTGATTTTGACACCCGTGTTTTTACGTCAAGTCTACGATAAATGATTACAAACATAAAGTGGAAACAAGCCCCGACATGACAAAAAATGCATAATTGATACTGAACGCCTCGTGGATATTTCCAAGTGTTACGGTGTGTTGTTAATTAAAACGATAAAATACCGAGAAATACGAGTGCGATTAATTCAGTTGTAAGAGTGGAAATAATAAAACAACATTTAAGAGTCCATACGAGAGCGTGTTGTTTCAATTTAATCAAAAGTGACGATGTTAAAAGGGAAGATGGACGACCGGACTTTAGCGGTAGAATATAAAGCACAAAAAATCCTTGATAAGATTTAAAAAATTGGATATGTGATTATACCAAATGTGAGGATAAATTTTGTATCCCAAATTATCGAATAATATCCACAATGTTTTCGGGACAGTAACCAACTGGGAAAAGGTAGAGGTACCAAGTAAAATATAAGATAATTGAAATAAACTGAAAAACGTATCTTAAGTAACAACAGTAAGAGAGTTAGAGAATGCACGGACTTCTTAATGTGTCAGGTTTACCAGTTCTAGAGGAGTATGTATCTACATGACGTGTCAGGTGCTAGACTAAGTGATGTGATTAGGGGCTCGAGCAGGAACTGCGGCCGGTAAGGGGGTGACGGGAACTACAAGAGCGCATCTTTGTTCTACACAGAGGTGGAGGTGAAAATACAATATAAAGGCTAATAAAGACCTTATATATAGGGTTGCCATACGACTCGTATATACGGGACTGTCACCCTATTTGTATCACGTGTACCGTATTGCTACTTGTCCCGTTTGATCAAAACATGAGAGAATAACGAAGATAACCAAAAGTCAGTGGCGGTTTTAGGAGTTCAAAACTGGGGGGTCATTTAAAAAAATAAATTCTTATACATATTTAAGAAATCCGAATTGAGTACCTATACGCAAACAAAAAAATGGTTACTTACATTCATATGGATCCATTTTAATGCACAAATACAGTTTTTGGTTTAACTTGTAACTTTAGTTTAAATTAAATACTCAAATGGAGATACTGATACATAGATTCACACTATTTACATGACTTTATTAAATACTTTTTGTAAATGAAATCAAGTTTTTCTGTCCTTAAATCGTAACTTTTAGTATTAACAAAATATTTTTTAAATCTTTGTTTTTTTCTTTCTTTCGTTATTTGCACTTTATTCAAGACTAATATGGTCATCCCAATGTTATTATTTGAACTCTTTTTTGGTGCTATTTCTTTTAAAATTTCACTGACGGAATTCATCTTGAATATTTTTATAAAACACTATTTATTTACGCAATGTTACTAAATAAGTTTTTACGGGTTTTCACTACAAACACTAAACAATATTTTCTAATAAATACGATAATAATATAATAATAAATCAAAATTTACTTTCACTTCTTTCTACCTGATATGCAAAAAACCCGAAATGCCCAAAATATGAGCGATTAATCAATATTTAAAACACAGGAAGTAGGTACATCGCTCTCTCGTCAAAACTATGCCGAGAACTGATAATGACAAACATCGAAACATATCTTTGTTTATGATAAAGCAGATAAACCAAGGCTAAAACTATAACACGTGTTTATTAGATATTTTAGTCGAAATAAAAGGAAAATATGTCACATATTTCATTTTAAAGGGCCATTTTAAGTTATTCATGTTGTCGAATTTCATCTTATAAAATTTACTTATTTAAAAATAACCATTAGGATATACATTTTATACAACTACTCCAAGATCTATAGCTTAACTTAACTTTCCTAAGACACTATAGGGTAAAACTGCTTTCATAACTCGTAAAAAAAACTTATACCGCTATGCCAACAAAAGCCAGACACAATAAGGGTATTGTTTCGCTAAAGAAGTATTGTGTAATTCTCGCACTTAGAGGATGACACATAAGCGTATTATTTGATGTCTCTTTCTGTCTTCTCATGCAGAATAACGATATGTATCCCGCTTATTCTTATGAACTGCAAGTATACCTATTTCACGCGCGGCAATGCCCTAAGCCGTATTATGTTTTGATACTGAGATTGGAGATAAGAAATTTTACATATCACTGTTTGTATGGGATACCTACAGAAACTCGCGGTCAATAGCCAAAATTGACCGCGAGTTGATTTTTCAACTGCGTATACTATTATTCGCAAGTTGGCAGTTATTGTTTATGGGGTGTTGTTTTATGAATTGCTTTTTGTATTGTTATTAACCTACTTGTATTTTTAATGCATAAATTTAGTTTTTTTTTTTTTTTAAATTTTTTATAATTGTATTTCAGTTAGTGGGGAAACGGCCGCGATTAAAAAAAATCCCATTATTTAACACATTTTGAAACAGGTTGAACAAAAAACGCGATAAAAATTTCGTATTTAAAGAAAATCGAAGGACCCTATGAACTAAATATTAGACGTCAATTTTTCGATGTCTGCAATCCATTGGTATCTTCTGAAATGGTATGCAAATTTACACGCCGGAAATGTATTCTGAATAACAACTAGGGGATTCGTAATTAAGCTCGAAATTATAAATTTTGGCAATTTTAATCTACAAAAAATTTAGATCTACTGCAAATATCAGTCGCAACTAATCGCCGTTTATTATTGTTACTCCAAATAATACACTACAACGTTACGTAACACAGTATTTTGATAACTTTTGATAAGGCTTTTGACCATTTAAATTTATTGCGCCCTCTCTACTGCCTTTGTGAACATATTGGTGTAATATGTATCATACGAGAGGAATTAATGGAGCAGCTACACTGTTTATTAGGGAGACATTTTTTAAATGTTAAAGATTACTCAAATTATGGCATAAATATGCCAAAAAAACAAAACTTACTTAAAATATTTCTTAGCGAGTCCTGATTCCGATAAAAATTTGAGTATTTTTAAGCAATAGTTGTTGATACTAACTAGTACGTAGCTCCGCATCTCCGCAATAAATACTAAGCTATTTTATATTAAAACGTAAAAACAGGTTTTGAACAAACACCTGATGATAAATATAAATCAGCAGTAAACTATATCTTCCTACTAAATGACTTAGATATAGAGTATAGATATTAACAACTATCAACTAAGACCGAAGGACTAAAAGGGTAAAGAATAGAATACAAGGTAGGACCTCCATTCTCCAACCTGTCTCGCGCCTTCCTGCCTTCTGCCCTCCTCTCATCGCGAGCTAATACAAGTCCGCCTGTCAAGCGAGGCTTACGCAAAACATTTGCATAAACGGCTGAACGCCATTCATTAGGTAATTTGATATATTAGCACCAGTGAAAACAAGTCTTGTCGGGAAAACAAAAACACGCCGGTTATAAGTGAGAGTATCGTGTTACATAGCGGGCAGGATCGTAAATTCGGTAGGAAAACATTTGTTGCTCGAGTAGTTAAAAAACATGTTGTTCGAGAAAACAAAGGTGAGAAGTTAGAGTTAATAAAGTAAGAGATATGTTAACATGGTACAGAGAAAGGGTTACGAAGCAAAAAAGAACGGCGCAGGTTTATAACATCGATTTTAAAAACTCCTTTGTGGTTCTGCGGTTAAGTATTTTTTTGTAACCGACAACGCGAATAACAATTTAATAACGTAACTCGAAATTTGTATTTTAAAAACCTTTCTCGGAGATTTACCAGCAATATCAAATGCGATTAAATTTCTCTTTGTGGGTGAGACTATAAGATGTTTTTATTACCTTACTTTGTCTTCGAAATATTTTTATTTCGAAGGATAAATAATTCAAAGGTAAGAAATAAAAAGGCGCATTTTTTTAATAAGGTATCTAATATCTAAAACGAGGCATTTCTAAAATAAAATAATTAATAATACAATAAACAAATTAACTTCCTAGCATTTAATACAAAAACATAATAATGATGTAATCTTTATTTGTTAAGAATTCAGCGAGATTAAAAATTTTACCAGTCTAAACACGCCAAGCGATCCGTAAGAACACGCGAGATTTAAAACGCCTACGATATCATAAGCGAGGAAAAATCATGAATAAATAAAGTCGGAATTTCTAGATGGAGTAGAATGATAAAACAAGGCAAATAGAGGGAAAAATTCTGGAGAAACAGATAGGTTAAAGCGACGTTTTGTACGGGAATTTATAGTCGGGAAGTTGGTGCGGGGAGGGAACAAGAAAACACGGCGGAGTGACATCATCGGGCCACCTGGGGGGTCCGCCCCCGCCCTCACCGGGACACCTGGGGGCGCCCGCGCCCGCCCCCGCCCCCGCCCTACCCAGAAAATTGAATGCCAAACGAGGGAAAACTTCGGGAATTTACGGCTAATACGCCCCTATGAATATCATACAAGGAGGAATGAATTGCTCTCGGATGAGTAGGTACGCGTTTTTATAAACTTTTATACGCGCATAAATCCCGGGGATAAATTAAAACAACACATATTTTAATAAGGCAGTATTAAAGCATGATTTAGGGGAATTTAAATAAACAATAGTATGATCATCATTTATACGCATCTTGACATGCTGGAGTTAGATATGGACAATGTTTTGGCTGATTTGGATAAACGAGCGAATGGGCTGGGAGCAAAACCCAAGATCGAAAAAAATTGAATGCCATCGTGAAGGAGGCTTAAGCTCTTCATATAATATGGCCATCTGAAGTAAGAAAGTATGATCATCATTTTGTAGTAAATGCAAAAAATGAGTAGATTTCTAAAATTGAAAAAAAAAAGAACAAAGTTTCAAACACTTATTCGACAGGGAATTATGAAATTTATAAAAATGCTTGAATTTAAACTTACTATGTAATAATATCTTAACGTTTTAATATGTGAAAAAAGTACATATAAATCTAATAATGCAAATTTTACTAACACGGGCACCGTGAAACTTTCAAGCAAAATAACATTCCTCTTGTTCATAAAGAATGCGGCATTTTGTAAAATATTCCCCGTACAACAAAATACCATCTCGACTCTCGACAGCGCTGTTGGGTAAACCGTATGTACTAGTAGTACTAGTAGTACTTGTATACATAACAAGTTGGGTACTCCTAAAGCCGAAAACTTGAAGATTTATAGCTTGTTCAACACGCAATAAATTTGCAAATAAAAGGAAACTTAATAATTCACGTCGAGCCCACAGTTTGAGCTCGGAGCGAAATATTAAATATATCCGATGGTTTTACGTGTAGACAAAGGACGTTTAGCCTACGGAATAGATATGAGAGGTAACAACTAGGCCTCGGGAGACCTCTTCATACTGTCCACATTTACTTTACATCAGATTACTTTTGATGGCTATGCCAGGCAGTGTTATTTTCTAATTAAGAGAACTTATTTTCAGATCAAAATTCTTTATTTATTTATTTAGCTTTTTGTACATATAGTGGTGTACATTGGCGGGTTTATTGCCTAGTTGGCAATTTCTTCCAACCAACAAATATTATAAAGTAGTGCAGGTATTAAACGTAAGCGCAGAAAAAAAACACTTTTCAATACATACACACATATATATTATCACATTCAATGTCTGCCCAGGATAGAAGGGAGGTAAAAACAGGAATAAAATTCAATTAATGATATTCAGAACAAAAATGTAATTATATGTTTTATACATTAAATGCATGCAATTATCACGTAAATTATTGACAATTACTTGATTAACTTCACGCGATTCTAATATTTTACTCGACAAATAAAATTATTTTTTTATGTTCAAAAGAAAAACGAATCCACTCTTGTTAATAAAATAAAAATAAGGCTCAAATAAATTCATAACCAGCAAGACGATTCGGGATAAAGAAACTCGGCAAGGGAGATTCCCGGGCTCTTGCCAATTTTCATATGAAAGATTTATGATCGGTACAAATGTAAGCACGCGCGCCTCGAGTGGGAAACCAATTGAGCCAGCTATTATTTGTTTGAATGTTGTGTTCACAAAAAAACTGTTCAAGAAAATTAGTTTGAAAGGATTTGATATTTTCACGCTACACGTCGCATCGTGTACGATAATCGCTGTTGAGACTATGGCTGCCAAAACAATTGCCAAGATATAGAAAAAACATATCGCATGAATTTTAAAATCGAAGCGTTATAATATGCGAAATTTCTTCTTCAAAAATTACAAATTGAGTAAAAGACTACGAATCATTGACGCGGTTAACAAAATGCTTTTTACGTCAAATCTAAAAACGTCAAAAGGAGATCTAATCGTGGAAGGAAAAAGTCGAGGTGGAATATTATTTGTAGAACGTCGTCTGAGGTCGTCTAAAAGGAAAAATCAAAATAGCGGAGAAGGTGCTCGAGACTTATAATGTAAAAGGAAAGAATAAAGAAACGACAGGCGGGGGATTGGAGAGCAGCGAGCAGTGAGTCCTCCCCTTTCGTATGGTAATCAAAGTTGAAGGAGAGTAAGTAATGCGAAAGTAGGGCCGACTAAATCCAATTTGATCGCTCTCGGGAAGGGGTCGGGTGGCGAATCTAACTTCCGCTCCGCGGCTGTGTCCCGGACCCGGCGGCGGCAGAAAAACCGCCGTCCGGGGAAATTACACAATGGAAAAGTTGGACTACCGCGAGATCGCTGCCGTCGGCGTCGGCGCGGGCGTCACGCGGCAAGGATACGGGACATTACAGCTTACAGATTCAACAACCGCACGTAAAATAGTAACTCCAATTCCTTTATTAAAAATTTATGTCAACCTCCGTTACATTCAACAATAATATTTTTAAAATTTTTCACTCATTTTCATTGTAAAAAAAAAAAAAATTTATAAAGAATTTATTTGGATACAATATTTTTTTAAAACAAAAAAAAATGGATGTTCATAAAATCAAAAGATTCAAGTCTGTGTTTGTCCTTGAAAATGAAATGACACATTCTCAAAACAACTTACATCAAATAAATAAAAAACATATTAAATATCTTTTTGTTTTTTGCGTATTAGGACATATTCATCAATCTTGTTAATAATAATACTCTCAGCAAAGCTTTAAAAAGTGTGAACAGCCGTAATAAGTGCTGTCGTCAATATTTCAATTCACCTGTCGACCTATTTCAAGTACGACAAGTTCCCGAAATTCCGCCTCGTCAATTGAATACTCGATAAATCTGTTTGGATCAGAAATGGAATTTGTAGGGGTGCTCTAATACTTTAACAGGGTAGTGAGTGATGTTGGGCCATGTCGGCATAGGCAGTCCTGCCTATAAAGAAGAGCCAGCGAAAGTTAAATGTTCCGAAGAGGGTGCGAAATCAACAACCCGCAGGGTGGGTACAGCGGGTAGTGCTGTCTGCCGTCCACTTGACTCGCACCCGGAGAGGAATCTATTGAGCGGTGTAGAATCACGAAACCGGTGGCTGAGGTTGGGGGTTGGGGGTTGGGAGGAAGGCAGAACTAGTGGCCACTTGATCACCGAGTGGGCGACTTGTAAAAGCCCCTTGAAGCCTTTGTGTCCAGAAATTGGGATAAGAGGGATGGATATTATCTGTTTAATCCTAAAGGACAAATACAGGTTACAACAAAAAAAACATGAGTAGGTTACAACAATTTAGAATATAATTTTTAGTTAATTTGATTTAAAGACTGGTAAGCAAATATAACAGTACTAACAAAAGTTCGGGTATCGAAAATAAAACATGGGTATGTTTGTAAGTATGAACTAACCTACCTAAGGTTAAAACCATTATTTTAACAGATGTGACAAGCTCTACCCTTATCGGAAAATGAAAAGACAATTATATTTGCCAGACGATAAAATTGGTAAAGTAAGTGTAAAAAAAGCAGTTTACAATATTCACCGTAAAGAGAAATGCGAAATTTTGAGATAGAAAACTTATCTAATATTTTATTGAACATTATCCAATTAAAGAAAAAATATTAAAATACTCACAGCACTCAAAAACATAATGCAATTGTTTCAATATTTTAAATTAAATCGAATATCAATTAACATCTCTACAAAAACGAGAAGTTAGTTTCTAAGGGTATATGGGTATGTATATCTTAGCGTTACAGGACTTATGACCTGTCATTGGCTACAAGCATTTGGACACACTCAAAATGTTGTTTTTAAGTCAAACATATTTATTACACAGAAGTTTTTTTTTTGTTTAGGCCCAATATTTGAAATAGCTTGGTAGTGTAGTATGAAAAACGAGTAAAATCATTTTGCCCAACAAAAATAATAAATTTATGCAAAGGAAATACAACTCGGACACCATTAGCGCGTCTGTGGCAGCCGTCTGACCAACGGCGAGGGCAAACAATAAGCATATCGAACAATAAGTCATAAAATGCTTTAAAGTGTTTCTTCGAGTTTGTGGCCGCCGCTGCCGCCTGTAATGGACGTGTGGTTGCAGGTTACTACTGTTTTGCTCATATCTATGAGTATTCAAAATAATGACAATGAAGACGAAGCCAAAAAATCAGTGATTGAAATTTTAGAGTAAGAAGGTACGAAGTAAGTAGTTATTCGTAACAAGAATAATCCCCTGCTACGAATGGCAGAAGACGAAGTAATCTGTCAGATGCAAACTGTCAATTATTATATTCCTAAAGGAGGGCTTTTATGTCGGCTAGGGACCGTAACCCGACGGATAACAATAAAGTCACATTACAAGGCAACTTACTTAGCGCAAACTTTACTCGTGATGTGAAAACACGGAGAGGAATCGCTTTTGCGGCCATCAACCGAAACGGCCGCCATTACAATATACGAGATGAAAATGACACGAGAAAGCGCCGAGAAAGAGGGTGGATATAATGTGCTTTTTTTATGGCAGCTTGTAAGAATTTTGTTATGAATTTTGTACACAGAAGACTTCTTAAGAAATGTTATTTTCAAATTATACCGTGTTTTACATGGCATTTTACTAAGGGAATGGAAAATGAGAATTTTTTAATGGAAACGGGCTATAGAATATTTAACGTAACACTGAACACAACTTTCGTAATAAAATGTAATCACAGCAGGTTTCTGTGAACGTCAGCGGTAAAAAGATTGGGAGCAACTCTAATTAATTCAGAAAACTCAAAAACAGATATTCCAAATAAAAAGGGGAAAAATTCCTTCTATATAAAATAATATGTATCAAATTGAATTTATTAAAGTTTAAAATTTCTCTGAAAATCTGTTCTAAATGTCTCTAACTAATTAATAAATTGTATCTATTTACCTAACATCAGAAAATCCACGACAATTATTTCAATGATCGAACTCTAAAAGTAGATGGAAAAAGTTGTTAAGGCGTATAATTTTAATGAAAACACAACTCATTACAGTCTCTAAATCGAATCATAATTCAATCGGAAAACTTCCCGGAATCTTATTGAGAACTAATTCAAAATACACTTATAACTTCCAGCGGGAAATAGGACGGGTGGGTGGAGATCTCCAGACAGTTGGGCCCTTCTCCTTAACCACCCTCCAGTAATAATTCAAGCGGGGAAACTTCGGAGGTGGCAAAATAAACTCGATGTTTCACCAAATTTTTCATACTTAAACAATCTACCTACCATAATGGAACTAAATATTGTTTTTTCTTCACGAAAAAACTTTATGCTGATAAGATAATTTGAAGTAATTCGTAAGTAAAACGGATAAAAGTTTCATCAATAAATATTTTTATTAAGTTTCAACACTTTATTAATTAGGATACTAAAATTAATACTGAAAAAAAAGTTATGAAACAAAACCGAGAAAACGAATTTGTACAAAATAATTTCGAATTTAGATAAAACTTAAAAGATATCCTGTAAGAGAGATCATAACAGATGTTAATACTTCTTATGATAGATGGAATTATATCGGCATTGTTTGCTGAGATTAGAAGAAAAATAGTAGAATTAAGACTTAAATAAAAATGAGAAGAGAAAATGACAGACGCAGTTTTAACAATGCATATAAATAAATATTGACACAGTTCAGTGCCAGCCAAAGTTGACCAGAGAAAACATCTTCATTATATTATTCTGGTCGGATAAATAATTCAAGATGCATGGTATATTCAAAACCATACTCGGCCACAATAGTCCACAATACTATGGAGTGGAATAAATAATACGGATAGTGGGTGGGAGCATATTATGCGCTCGTGAACTGCGGAGTAGGAGTATGAGGTTTCCCTAATAAAGGGTTATTGCAGATCCTTGTTGGAAGCACAGATGGCTATTGGAGTAATTAAATCTAAATTAATTAGAAATTAGATAATTAAACAAGCTAATTAGATCTTAGGCTCGATCGCCACGCAATTCATTCGCTATGAGTTTGCAGAATTAATGGTGTAATTTTTATAACGAATTCAGTGTAACCTGATTATAATTTAGAGAAAACAAGTTTTGCTGGACTAAAAAGATGACGCATAATTGCTAAAATAAATCTAAATAAACCGTTTCTTCCAGCTCGGTCGGGAGGGTAGTACAATCCACACCCGGCCATATAATAGCCAGTACATAATGCAATATACATGTTACAATATACAGTTAAAAATTTGTAAAAAAAAAAATATTAAAAAAAATAAAACAAAACAGAACACGCTGATAAACAGAATTACGCTCTACAGCGCTATTTTATCCTTGACAGGTTCTTTCTATAAACGTCTATGCTAATATAGATAATTAACTGACATTCAATCAAGGTTTAATGTGTGAGATTTGTTGATTAATTATTGATAACAACGGGATTAGTAAGAGTGATGTCAATTATGAATTCAACGTATTTCGGGTATTGGTTTAGTCCTGGCTATGTTCGTTCCAGTTGCAGTGGTAATACATTTAGCTACTCCATGGCAGAGGACATAATATGGACATAGGACAGCAGACAGTACCGACAAAGAACACTGTATGCTGGCCTCACTAATCTGTTTATCAAATAGATCCAACTGCATAATATCTCACTTGGATCGGAAGCTTTCACTCGCCGCCTATTCCGACTGTTGAATGAATTATTGCAGTTTCGTGCATCCGTAAAATATGAATTATTCACCAATGACATTAATGTCACCACAGCTGGAGAGACGGTTGGTACACTTAATATTATATAACGTCTACATGCTTTTCACACCAATCTAATGGACGAAAATAAAATTATTCCAACATTCATTAGGTTGGTACTCTTAATTTAAAGTTTATGAATCGAATAGGTTTTTTTTGGAAAAGCTTTTATTTTTATAAGGATTGACATAATAATAATATTATACGCCGCAATTTTTTAGCTGGAACGAGGTGAAAAAAGGAGAAGAAAATACTGGAAGCAAAAGTTAAGCAAAAGTTCCTTGCAGTTGGACCAATCTGCAACTGGTAGGCGGTACTTTCACAAGACGAAAACAAAAAAGTCGATTCAACCACATTAAAATTTAAGAAGTTAACACGTAAACACTAAGGGCCGGTTGCACCAAGATAGTCAAGGCTAAATTCAAATTTGTAACCAATTATAATATAAAAGGTAGGTAACATAGAAAATATTGAGAAATAATGTTTCCATTAAATCCTCTTTTTAAATCTCATGGTGTGGAATAAGTCCATAGTTCTTTTTCGATTTTTTTAGATAATGTCATCGTCTAGCCGCGATCACTTCCCAACAAAACGTTAACTGCAGACAGGGTAGGGCGCTCCCGCGGAAAGATAGAGACGGGATTTACATAATTTAAGTTTAACCATCTTTGTGGAACTTTTCAACTATTTGTAGCTATTCCGACATGGATTATGAAGATCTAGGTTATTTACTGGAGATGGCTTTGTGGAAGTTTTTTCATATTTTACCAAGAAGAAAATTTATATTTAAAATGAAAATGGTAATTAAAGCACGATGAGTATGTCATAGATAACATTATAACCTCTGTACTAGAAGTATAATATAAAGTAAGTTTAGAAAATACCTAAGGTTAAAGCTTCATGAAAATTTTGTAATAAAATTTACATTCTGTTTAAAATCCCTCTGAGTCAACATTGAAAGCTCAATTTTGTATTATGTAATAAACATGGAACAACAACCGTTAACTTTCCGTCATAAACATAAATCGGGGCATAAATTTTCCGCCTTGGTGAAATTGATTTATGAAAGGCTTTCGCGGAGAAATTCAAAGTGAAAAGATAACGTAAACATATTATTTTAATGGACCGAAGGGAGAGCGGCTGAGAGGACCTTATGGTGAGAGAGTAAGCGAGAGGAGATCGGAGAGACACGATGAAGTTTCCTATATTCATGAGATTATTAATGAGCCGAGACATATTTTACCCGTATTCCGACAGTGTCTGTAGTCTCCCCTGACTTAAGTTGTAAAAAATACTATCCTCGAATAAATTCCTGTAAATTATGCTACAAGCAACCGTTTACGGTACACACTCAAGAGATTCCATTAATTACGGCATTCATGATTATACAAACAAACCCTAATTTTATAATTTTTTAAATTTATGAATAAAATAAATTTTAATGGAATATTTTGCTTATCTATAAATTGGAGTTTTTACGTACGTAGGTAAATAATATGTAATGTAAATACAAAAACAATTTTAGAAACTAAACACTAAAATATGAGATCTAGTATTCTTCTTTCATCACGTTCGCTCCTGTGTGGAGCATGTGGACAACACTAGATCCCTCCAGGAGACCCTATCACCAGCCAGCTCTCTCGCCTCCTCCCACGTCAGGCCTGCATCTATCAGCTCCGCCGAGTACACCCGTAAGATGGTCATCGACGGTCTACGAGGCCGGCGGGCAGGCCTACAGGCGTAAAGAGGCAGTTCGGGTTCAGGCTCTCCCGAGGCATCCGGAGTATACCCAACCAGGCCTACCGCCGCAACTTCACGACTCCAGTAATTAGAGGTTGCTGCGTCCGTTACCGAACTTTTGCGTTGGTTATGAGGTCAAACCACCTAATGCCTAGTATCCTTCTCAGACACTTGTTCTCAAAACTCAACAAGCGAGCATTCTGAGCTTTTGTGAGGTGCCAGGATTCACATCCATAAAGGAACACCGGCACAATACATGAGTTAAAGAATCAGCATTTCTTTTTGAACGAGTATAAACTGGGATTCCAGACAGAACGCATCTTGTTAAAGGTTGTTTCAGGAATTCCATCGATTGTCATCAATACTAAGTACTCTTTTCTGGTTTAACTCGTGTAGTTTTTAACTCGTTTAATAAAAAACATGATAATTCAGGGATTCCCTTTAAATTATTCCGTCTTTAAAAAATTATTTCAACACGGATAGATATCACGGTTTCCGTCAATTCGTATCTGGTCGTGTTTATAAAAAATAAAATAACTCAAGATGCGTACGAATAAATGAATGAATTTTTGAAAAGGGAGGTTAGGAATGACAGAAAACCGAGAACCCGGACGTGATACAGGAGTAAGTGCCGTGAAGGCGAGAAGGGGGCGGTGGGTGTGCGGTGTGCGGGACACGGGGTGGGTCACGTGACGAGTGCCACCACCGGGAGAGGAGGAAATATCGTAAATCAGGAAAGGTGTAATAAAATCACCGGCTGGATATTAGCCACTCACAACAGGACGGATGGGACACGGGAACTTGAGCTATACGGACCGTTGTCAGTAACGTCGCTGGTTGATTTACGATTAACTGTGATTAAATACGGAAACGATGTGTCCTGGACGCAATCAAAATAAAGTACTCACGATTAACCTAACCGTAACAACTTAGTATCAAAACGATTATATTAGGGTTTTTGTGCAACAAAAAAATTTGCTAAGAGTACACGACGAGGAGATCAAAGATGAGTAAATGTGCAAACAAAGGGAGGAGGGCGCTTTCCCGCTAAAAAAATTAAAACAAAGCAGAAAATTATAAAAGTTATCGGGGATAATATTTACATAACAAAGCCACCGTTTATTGCTAACAAAAATCCCTTTTCCTCCAGAGGTTTAGGTTAAAAAATCAGATAGCAGGTTTTAATTAACAAGAAAACCCCCGACGGAGGAGCGAAGAATAAAAGAATAATCGTTCCATAGAAATAAAAACGGCGGAAAAACTCGAGGAAATGTTCGCTCGAGAGGTCTTTCAATATTCTACAAAAAGGCTAATAAGACAGATATTTTTATTCAACCACAATTCTATAGAAAAACCTAAGGACTATATTCTCGGTTAAATATTTTTTTGAACAGAATGTTATTACTTACATAAAATTTCAAGTTTAAAATCTGGAAGAAAAAATATTCGTGTAGATAGATATATATAAAAAAAAAAATTAAAAAAAAACAGAAGGTACCTATTTCAGTAATTAACGTTTCTTGAAATCTAGTAGGTAGGTGGATACTATAATCATTTAGCGGAGGGTGAAAAGTTTTGGCTTGGGAAACTAGGAACTGACGAGTTATGCAAAATAAAGACAAAAATAAAGGGCTCTGCCGAGAGGACGAGTAATTGACAGCGAGCAGGTTGGGTTCACAGTAATTAAAACGGGCAGATTAAAAGGCGGACGGGTATTTGAGGGGAAAGTAGTAAAAGAGTAAGAGGGTCTAGCAGTAAAGCAAGCAAGATGTAAGTAGATACAGCAGGCAAGACGTCTCAACTTCAAGACAATGTTCAGTCTGGAATTCAAATTGAGATCGAATATGTGTGAGGGGAAACGATTGTCGACAGCATTTATCCTGATTAAAACTAACCAGCAACATTTATGATTTACTAGGAAAATTATATTATTTTAATTCATCAAACCAATTATGTCTACGTCCCGTTATTCTGACATAAACATAAACAAGTTTTAAAACGTAAAAGCTGTTTTGATTTCGTAATTGCTGTTTTTATGAGTGAATAAAAGCAAGAAAAGGGAGGATAGCGTTATTCCTTGCAATCGAGAGAAAGCGGGCGCTAAAATATGTAGGTAAACTGGGTAAGAAGTAAGAACGAGAGAAGAGGCAGTCCGTAGCGAGATGAAAGGGAAACGGAGGCAGTAATAAAACTGTAGAGCGCTTAGCCGGCATTAGGAAGACTAAGAGCGTAATCCTCGTAACATGACGACGACGCTTCGGAAAAATCCCAAAGCTGCTGACACATGTTCAGTGTTCGGCTCTAGACTCGAGTATTTACTCTGCTCTGACAAGCGGCGGCGGGCGGGTGGCGGCAGGCGGCGCAGGCGGTTGTTTCATCCCAGATGGATTTATTGGACTAATCTTATCAACTTGCTTTAAAATATATTAATACCTATCGTAAATCAATTCAATAAATTTAAAACTTCTTAATTAAATCAATAATAAACAGATAATATAGTCTATCATTCAATATGTCTTATTTGAATTCATATTGTATTTAAGGCTTTCAATATCGAAACAATAAATTATTGTCGATATATAACATAATACCTACTGCCATCGCGTGCGACGAGAATTAACAAAACGATCGTGATAATAAAACTACAACACTACACGAAGTAAACACATTAAAAGCGAGTTTATATTTTACGATTTAATTATATCAATCAAGAGCAACTTGTTAGAAATACAAGCATTTAGGAAATCTATAATTTATTATTACAAGCGACACGATGAAAAAATAATAATTAAAAAAAATAAATGAATAAGAAAATTTAAAAAAAACATTCGATTCATCGTAAAAGGGGAAAACTCTTAGATGGCAAACGTTCCGAAAACGACAAGGGTCAACGTGTCCATTGAAAGGTGGGAATTCTTTTAGCATTCAAATCGAAAGCGTATTAGGGCCACCTTTCTGGATTCGAGGGGAAATAAACGTCACACTTTCCGGCGTTATTTACGCTGGGGTCGGGGCCGGGGTTGGAGATTTCACCAATACAAATAATGAACTCACTGAATTTTACTTTTAGGCGTTTCAGGTACACACGTAAAAAAACTAAAAATGTAGCAAAATGAAACACGGTAAAGACGTGAGAGAATTTGAGCATTTTTAAAACCAAAACATAAGTTTTGAAGTACCTACTACCTACTTGAATATTACAATAATTTCTCTTGTACCTGAAATGAAAAGCAAACCGCTGAAGCACGCTGGCACCGAGCTGTTGTTAGTCGCAACATTGCGAAAACAAAGGGGTTTGTTAAACGCTGTTCAAACCGCAATTCTAGTATCCAACTTTTCGGTTTGTCTGCCAATATCCGATTCATTACATCAAGCGGCATCCCGGCCGTACAACAGCCGCAATATCGTGTCAATAATTTAGCGGGAACCGCACTAATCGAGCTCGGGGTCGGCTCGGGATGGTAATCACGAATGTGCATTGTCTGTTTGTGGGGGTGCTTTAGCGCTACATTCGTAATGTTCCTGTAAATACTGCTTTACTTCACCGGCTGACTGTAATCAGTGAGCGCTCTATCTACTTTTAACAAAGTACATGTCGTTACATTTGATTCAATTTACAAGGGAGTAAAGAAAAAATATTTTTACGTATTAAACCGAAAAAATACAATAAATTAATAATAAATCACACAATACACAAATGAGATATAAGTGCAACAAAAGAGTAGGTATATTTTTTGCAGTGTTAGCACTTGCACTTGCCTCGGTTGTTTTGTTGACCGCAGGCACTTTTTCGAGTTGATCGAGATATTATGTTAATGATTTGACTACCTTTGGTTTCAAAACCAATGTTATTTTCAACCGGGAATTTAAAACAAATCTTAATAAAAGTTTTGCAAATCTTCATTATGCTTGGCAAAATAATATTGTTGATAAAATTTACATTTTTAAAAATTTACTTCGTGAATAAGTAAATATTTTTGTACAACTTTATCCATTTTAGTGGTCTTTTTCATTTTTTACAAAAACAACAACAAACAGAATTGTTGACGTCAGTTTTTTAGTCAATATAATTATATAAAAATTCTGCAATACAACAATAAACTTAACGCTGCCAAATATTTTTTTTATTTATGTACGAATATGGGTGTTTGTTGGGTTTATAGATAAAAAAGAGCTAATTTCAAATATCTATGTAACTCAATTTTGATAAATAATTGAGAGTTGGGCTTTTGTTGCACTAAACGGCTCAAATCTAGTTTAAACCGTTTTTATGCATGTGTGAGTCTGTTTCATGTCACTCAATTGAGGGTTGGTTGGAAGATATTGCTTAAAAGCAATAAGCCCGCCCTTGTACTTTTGCTATGTAATTGTACATGAAGTTTTAAATAAATAAATAAATGCTTTAAGCAGTAAAAAATGTTGTTTAATGAACTGGGACACCAAAATAGCTTTTTAAAAATACTTGTAAGTAAAAACAAACCTCCTTACAAGTGAAAATGAAGCATGTTTACATAACGTATTTACATTATTTAAAGGTAGGTATTTTAAGGTAATTATTGCGGTCGTCATAAATGACAGAAACATGAAATCAGTACCTTTCGCGTGACTAGGGTACAATTCAATCAGCCTCCGCCTGCCACTGTTAGCCCTCTGGAAAATTGGATTTCTGCCGAATCTTCCCTACTGCATATGGGAACCGGAAATAACTGGAGTGTGTACACAAGTACTGGAGGGTTACCGCGTTAAGGGAAATATGTTAACATTATTTAAAAAAAGAAATAATTATTTTTGTACGTACTATTCGGGACGACTGACACTTTTTTAAGAGTTTGTGTGAAATCAATCACAAGTGTGTAAATCATTACTTAGTTTATAACTTCGCTGAAAAAATAAGTATAGTTTTTATACTGAATAATTAGTAGAGAAACGAGTCGATTAATGTCAGACCTAGGAATCCTGTTCAATGACAACTTATGCTTCGTTAATCATATTCAAAACATGGGTAATAAAAGTATGAGAACATTGGGATTTTTACTGAGGACAATAAAAAATTTCGAATCTATGAAAACTTTGAAAATTTGTATATTGCTTTAGTAAGAAGTCAGCTTGAATATAACTCGGTCATTTGGTCTCCTTATTACAGGGTTCACGTAAAGAACATTGAAAGAGTCCAACATAAATTTTTTGCGCTTTATTAATTTTAAATTAAATATTCCTATTGTAAACATAACTTTTTTATAACTTTTTGAATATACAAACATTAGAAAATAAAAGAATATTAAGTGATTTGCTCTTTCTGTTCAAAGTGTTAAAATCTATGTTTGATTGTTGTCAACTAACAAATTTAATTGGTATACGAGTGCCTGGTCGAGTTATTCGTAGTAATGCTCTATTTTACTGCAGCCAATCATCGACAAATTACAGTGCAACCTCATCTATACGACGAATGCACGCACTGGCAAACAAGTATGCTAATAATATTGATGTTTTCAACACTAATCTAGTGCATTTTAGGGAACAGTGTCTGGATGCCATCTCTGGCGGTAGTGAATAGCTACCTACTGTGTAATCATTTAAAAATGTCTATGTAAAAAAATAAAATAAAGTGAAGCGATCTAGCATGCCTATTTGCGTACACGTAATTCGTAATAAATACAATCCAAATAGAGCTTACACACGCGAGTGTATTCAAGCAAATAAAAAGCATTCCATTTCGTTTGGCGCTCTATTGCTCATCCCCCAGTCAGATCCTCGCTATGATATCTCCCAGCTGAAATCGGAATTCCGGCGGAGCACATCGGTCGGGCCCCACCCGCGCTGCGGAGGGGAGGGGGTACCGGCGGGTAGCGCGACACATACAATGCGCGATGCGAGATCACTTCTCCTTGGAAAATGGTGCGAACCAACAGATGTGACGTTTGAGAAGCCGGGAGTTGCATTTTCCGGGACGCATTACTGATATTCATGTATCTAATGGCGTCAGTTGGGTGTAAATATCCCTAAAAAGACTTATGTGCGCCACAAGGTAAAATTTATGGTTCTAAAAATAATTTTATGAAATGCTACAAATTGTACGATAAACCTGAATAATTTCAGATGATTTTGAAAATTAAAATAGGTAACCAGAATAAAATAATCATCTTTACATTTTTTGGAAGCAAAATCCACTAATTTTCTGCCTAGATAAACTAACAAGCGTGTGAAATTTATGAATAATTTTATAGATATGATTGTACGTGAAACAGACATTCATGAAATTCAAAGGTTAAAAAAGGCATATCCTATTTGATGCATATTAATGCTGAATAAATAAACAAATAAAGTGGGGCGAATGAATGATGAAAGAACGGCTAGAAGGATTAACGATGCGAGTGTCTGAATGTAAAGGTCGAGGAAGGCCGCGAAAGACTTGGCATGTTCAAGTACAAGTACAACAAATACTTGAAAATGGCCCATGTGAAAAGTCGGAATAATTGACGTGCGTGCATGAGAAGATGTATGAAAGTGGAGGAAGCAAGGGACGTGTGCCAGGACAGAGTGGAATGGCGTTCTATTCTCTCTGCCTACCCCTTCGGGGAAATGGCATGATGGTTAGTCAGTTATAAATAAATACGATTACGTGTGCAAAATACACAACCTTTGTTTAAATAAAACCCTTTATTTAAAGTTCATGAAACACTTCAAGGATAGGCAGGAGCAACTAGATTACGTGCAACTATTCAAAAACCTGAAGCGTGGTGTATTTTCACATAACCCTTCATAATACTTGGTGTGAAAAATCTAGGTTTTTGCTGCGAGGAAATGTGACAAATGTTTCGGTACGAGTTTATGTTTGCATAAGCCAAGCACGGAAAGGTGACGGACGCGATACGAACAGACAAAAGAAACTTGAAAAAAAAGAGAGTTATTCACGGCGCTAAACACTTTGGTATGAAAGGAAGGCTCGAGCAGGGTAGAAACATGGTGAAATTGCGATTTACGTGAAATCGGCAAAAGTGTTCCGCACTCGTAAAAATGTTGTAAAGCGTGTATATGTGGTGAAATAACCAACGCGCAAATAAATCTGACATTCTTGCGAAGCATCGTCGTGTAGTGAGGGTGTTGCTACTCTAGGTCTGTACACACGGGGAATACGGGCGCGCGGCGTCGGCGTCGGTTTGTCGAGTGGCCGTGTAACGAGGCGTGAGCGACGTCAGTGAAAAACGGAGGGAGAAATTGCTGAAGAGCTTCCAGGCTGCGGCGTGCGCTGAATACGGCTCGCCACCGCCACGTAGCGGCAAGAGGTGTAAATAAATCACATTAAAGGTAATTACGCGCCACCTGTGACGCGGAGGTTTTCATTACTCCGCTAAAAGGGTGTTGAGTTGATGGCTAAATTGCACAAGGAGTACGAAAAACGCAGAAGCGATTTCAAAACAAGAAAAATTATGTAATTAAATCCTCGCTTAAAGGCAACGTTAACACGCTACGTGAAATTTTTTTTCCTAAAATAAATCATCTCAAGTGAAAACGTCAATACATTCAATTTAATGACTTTTAATAACCTGTTTCTGTTTAACAGAATATACTCGCATTAAATATAAAATGGGAAATGTATTCATGTTAGAGTAATTAATATTTTAAGTATTTCGCTACAGTATAATATTTTACGTCTGAATTTGCTTTAAGAAATATCAACACAAACAATACTTTCATTGACGATAACTAAAGTAGGCTTTAATAGACCATTATAATACTTTATCGGTTACAGATCATAAAAAACACAAGTAGAAAACAGCGAAGCTGTAAATAAATAGCATTCTTAACAAAAGAACCTGTTAAATGATTAGTTAAAAAGTGAAAACAAAAAAGTTCCGTTATTAAGGTACCGGATAAAATATGTTAGCAATTCGCCTCGCCTACAGTGGCACAAGAAAGCCACAAAATAACAAACCACCGGGAATGTTCCGGTCTCAGGGCGGGAGGGCGCCGGGCGCAAAGGAAACCGTAAAGTGGAATCAGCCGGTGATAAACGACAGGGTTGCTAAATCAAAGATAACAACTCAAATACTTCTTCCACCTTCCTGCCACCCTCTAAAACCGAATCCGACGAATGGTAAAGGAAATGAACTGCATTATTATCTCTAAGTTCTCCTAATTCACTTGTGAAATATTAAGCGGTTTACGTCGTTTCAGTTGACTATTGAAGGATAAGAATGAAGAAAAGTAGCAACCAAAAATTAAGTGATTTTTGAAATCCACCAAGGGAAATTTGTTACCCAAATTCTACTTGTAATAAATTAAAAGATCATTCTCCCCGATATTCACCGCGTATAAAATTATACTGGGGTCAGGACTCAGGACTAAGCAAGTCCTATTATCACTGCGACCTGTACTTATCTATTATTGTGACGGATCCCCATAAGTTAATGAAGAATTCACAATTCTACGCATTCTTGACATTGGGGAATAAAAACAGATCGGAAAATTTTATCCTAATTTATTTTCAATAAAATATGTAACGTCGATCGTTGATAACACTACTTTATTATAAATGAAATATTATGATGTACTTATTAGTCTATTGAATACTTTTATCGTAGGAGCATTGACTCTTTAAAATGAATATGACATGCGAAGGGAAGAGTTGAAAGTAATTCGGACCATACTTACAATAAACGTTACGACATCGACAGTACAATATAACGCCAACTTCGTGTGTGTAATCTGGTTAACGACATTCAGTAAAGACGTATTACACCGCGGTAATATGTCGAACGTCAGAAGGGTACTTCGGTGACGAGTGGAAGGCGCCCTTTGTGGAAACCTTATAAAACTCCATCGCATAAAGCAGAGAGAAAACATTACGCAAACACTGTATTACGGCCCGGGGGAAAGTATCGGGGAAAACTTCACCGAGATATTTAAGGAAAAGCCTTAGAGTTGATATATTTCTGCGTTAAAAATTCGTCCCATTTTGGCGGGCGCGTTGGGGAGACAGTCGTAAATGGAGGAATGGCGCCTTTTCATGGCTAATAAGCGAGAGTTTGTCACCATCCGATGAGATGCTCAGAATCGACTTTATAGCCGGTGTGTGGAGTGTAGACCCCACTGGCAAAGGGCGCGTTAAGGGGGGTTTACAACTACTCTTCGAGACGATCGCTTTTTTGCTTTATTGATCTATGTAACCTAAGTACCTACTTACTATAAAACGGATGACGAACACAGACAAGCACGAATGGTAGTGTAGCAAAACTTGTGACTTAAGTGAAATACTTATCAACGCTAATACCTATAGGGTATTAAAATAAATTTATAATCAATACATTTTGGGAATTTGATTAGATAAAATATCCGTTTTCCGAATTTGCGATACAAACAGCTTGGATAATGGAAATGAACATGGGAATTACCTCACTTACCTTAGGTGATAACCGGTCTCGATAATACAAAAAAGGTGAGGAGATGACGCTCAGCCAAAATGTTATCGCAATTTATTCATCCCTTTGGCGGAGGCACTTTAAAATACGGCGAGATGGAAAATCTTGGCTGGGATAAGCCACGTAATAGGAATGAAAAGAGAAGCCACGGATCCGAGCCGCATAAAGGCGACATTACGATTCAGGTCGGGGCATAAACCCAAATGGAGACCCGATGTTTCTGGGTAGTCTGAATTTAAACTGCTACCGCTGATTTCGGTTTCGTATCACCTTGCGAATACGTAAAGCGAATCTCGTTTAATGTGACGAAAAGATAAAGAAGTGCCACTTGCTAAAGTACATTCGACAATTCGATCCGAGAGGGCGATAAAAGTGATATCGACTTGAAACGAATCAGGGGAAAAGCTTTGTATTCGAATCATTTTATTTACTGATAAACTTTATAGCTAAGGCTTTCAATACCTGCTTCATCGCGGAGCGATATTTTCTTCAAAATAAATTTAAAACAAACAAATTTATTAAATTACTATTATTATTAGGTGTATGATAGCTTGTAAAGTATTACTTTTTATTTATTTAATACTAAATAAAAAGTAGCAAAAAATATTTTTAAAAATTATCTAAATAACAATATTTTTTTATTCGCTGACTACAAATTATATGTGCATTATGCGATATTATGTTAGTATAAGAGCATATAAAGCGTTTTACGGTTTTTGACCCATCTAAGAAAATGGCTCACACAGAAGAAAATGGCGAATAAATGGCTAAAGGGCAGCGGGCAAAGGAAATCTTGAGCCGTGAATTAGTAATTGGTAATAAAAGGAAATAAAGAACAGATAGAAACGGGTTACATCCACGAAGGGAGTATTTATTGTGGATGCAGGGGAATTTGGCGGAAGGAGAGAGAGCTGGTTTATCAGGAAAAGGAGTAAAGAGACTTCTTTCATCTCTCTCCTCTCGTGAAACAATATAACTTTGATCTCCCGCGGGAGCAATTAAGTTTTGCAAAGTAAGGATGGCTAGGTGAAGGAGGATGGCGAACAAAACGAGCGTGGAATGAAATATCAAGAGAGTAAGTAAAAGAGATACGGGGGGTAAGATCCGTGTATACCTTTGTGTATCTGAGAGATTTCAGTGAGAAGTAAAACCGGGCTGGTTACGCCAACCCCCCTCTGCCCCTCGAGGCGAGAGACTTCGAGCACTCATTCAATTAATAGCTTCATGGTCGGTGTATTGTGATCCGATGAGTTTAATCAAGATAATAAATATTCATTACAAGACCCGTCTTGGTTAATATTTATTACGCTTTTATATGTAACATCGTTTATTTATTTGAGGAACAAAAAGGTAGATACTACGACAGCTACCGAGAATTTTAATTGAGTTTTCAACAAAGGCAATGATAAATTTACAAATTCCAAAAGGAAAGGAGTTTTATGAACAAAAATACTTGATTGGTAATTAAGATATCCAAGAAATGACTTCCATTAGGTAGTAACAAATAGGAAGGTGTGTAATCTAATTAATACAGATTGATATAAGGGAGTGGCGTGCGCTCGGGAGAATGTCGTGAGTACAAGTAGTATGATCCAAGTTCTCGGACGAGCTAGTTTAGTTAAGTTGGAATAACGGAGTGTAAATAAACCGTCGGAAAGCTCAGCTAAAGTTCCAGATGAAACGGGGTGGGAATTAGCGGCGGGATATGCGCGCAAAGCAGGGCTCGAGTGGCGGAGATTATCCCTTCACCCCGCTACCCTCTAGTACCAAGGCCTGGCATACGGACTATAACAACTCACTAGGGCAAGTGTTTATTTGCGGAACTAAGATTACTGCATGTTAAACGATGAGCCGAGATAACCCTTACAATATCATCCTTTTACGCTTGAATGGACAAATTATTCATATCTGGTTAAATGTTTTATTGGTAGTGGGTACCGACCTACCGTGGGCCGAAAATAGCAACTTCCCTAACTAATCCCTTTAAACCGAGGCTTTAAGCGGGGCGCCCGCGACCGCTTGATGAGTTTTAAGTCAAACTACTTCGCTTAAACGTTGACATTTTTATTTGGAAAACATTTGATGGTATAAGAAGAAAAATTAGAAATCTCTGTTGTAGGAGTTACTGGGATATTTGCGAAAAAACTGATAACAATTTTTTCGAAGTATGTACCTACCATTGTGGTACCTACCATAATATAAAAAAATCTTTTCAAAAAATTATGCCAATGAAAAAAATATATAATTAATTTTCTCTATAAATTATTTCGTTTTGAATTGATTTTTAAAAATTGACATTGTCGTTATGCTACAAAATAGTAAACAAGACTTATTTCGCATAATAAGAGACAGGAGAAGTCTAATTTTGTATATTGGAGAGTTATAATTTTGTATATTGGAAAAATCTAATAATTTTGTTAGTCACATAAATATGTTAGGCAGCCTTGTTGTTTCTGGCGAAATAATAGAGTGTGATTGGCTGGATTCGGATAATTCTAATTATGATTTACCAACTAAAGAACGGCTAAAAAAATATATATGATGCGACTGTGCCTGGATGTATAAGTCGAGGAAGGCCGAGAAAGATATGGCATGATCAAGTAAAACAAGTGCTTGAAAGTGGGCATGTAAGAAGTCGGAATAATCGACGTGCGTGCATGAGAGGATGTATGCATGTGGAGGAAGGAAGAGAAGTATGCCAGGACAGTGGTGTGGGCTTCTATCCTCTCTGACTACCCCTTCGGGGAAATGGCGTGATGGTTAGTTAGTTAACTTAGATGGCAAGTTTACGGTGACAAGAAAAAATTATTTTTTTAATATTTGTTTTTTTTTTACTTTTTAGGAAGGTAGATTTTTATATAAACTTTATTTTGGCATCAATAAGTCATTTTCTGATTTTAGTAGAGATTTCTAATTTTGCTTCTAATATCCTCATTCATCCAATAAGTAAGACAGAAAGTTAGTCAAATCTAAGTGGATCTCTAAATATCACGAAGATCGAAATCGAACGAAATCTTTCATCGAAAAAATTGTAGCAGGTAATAAGTACTAAGCCCTATGGGCGTTGAAACCAAACGAATATAATAAATAAAATATAATTAATAAAAATAAATACATAAGTACCTACTAAGTTATAAAAAAACGCAAAAATTATAAGGAAAGCATCCTATAAACGTAGATAATAATATTATAACAACAGAAAATAAATTACATTAAAAGTATAAATGATTTAAGACTTTTACGAGCGCATAAAAAATCCATGTAATACCCAGGCTGTAGGAAAAATGCTAATTAAAGACTGAGAAATAAAAATGAATATATCAACGTCACTTTAGTTGAATTTTGACGGGAAAACGAAATTGCGTTCCGTCAACATTTATCTCTGGGGAACGGAGTTAATCGCGAAATAGCAGCGCAAAAACACTCCGACAAGAACGGAAATGAGTTAAATAAAGTCGGTTAGAACTAAAAGAAAGAACAAGAATTCTTTAACTAAATTCCCCGGATTTGGAAAGAGGAATTATTAATTCGACAGTGTTTACGGCTCCAACATCGGGGGTAGGTACGGCTAATAGGGCGCCAGGCGTGTATACTAAAAAGGTTATCGTGGTAAACGCCCGTTATGATTATAATGTAAAAGAAAAAAATATTAAATTATTTCTCCAAATATGTGGAGTTCGTTGCGTGTCAAAAATACTTAATTAGGGACACGTATTAAAAAGGATTTTTCGAACGAAAAAGTACCAACGAAAGTCCTGTAATCTTACGTCCGAGGCAAGTATAACATAAACTATAATGTAATTAAACTTCAGTGTAGCACGTATAATATCTTATTGCACGATAATTCATTGCAGGTATCAGAAAAAAGTTCAAAGCATTTTAAATGGCTAAACAAGATGACATAATTGAACACAAACGTTGAGAGCAATATAATTAAATATGTCCGAGCAAATGAAATCTTCAACACGGCTACAAATGGCGAGGTTCGGTGTATCATTAAAAGCGTATAAAAACTTTTACAAAGAGTCTACAAAGCGCTGCGGGGCGAGTAAGAGGGATGCCGCCATACAACAAGCACAAAAGGGAGAGAGCGAGTAGGAAAAAAGAGGAGGCGCGCCGGTGGAGATTATTTGAAATTAAATTACCGAGTGAAGAGAAAATAACACCAACAAAAAGATGTAATAATTCTTTCATAAAAACTTTTGGCCCGCGCTAATGGTAATTTGAGAACATTCATTTAGAAAAAAGATGGGTGGGGGGTGTGTCAGGGTCCGCCTAATTATGTATGAATGGGGGAGGGGGTTACAAGTGAAACGGAAGATGGACCGCTACCCCCAAACGAAGGAGGATTTTTTTAATGAGGTGCGAAGTAAATTTTCACCCTGAAAGCAAGTTTTAATTGTGCGATAAATCTCAATTTCTACATTCGCTTTCTTTTACACGGATTTTTCACGTGGAATAAATTGAGTTTCTCCCAGCGTTATTTTATTACCTCGGTAGTAATTTGGAAATTACCATAATTTAAAAAGATATCGCTTACACGGAAACGCACTATCACCTGCATTGTTTCAGTATAAACATTAATTTACCCAAATAATAAAAGCAAGTCTTTCCAAATAAAACATAACACAAAGGTAAAAGTTTCGTGCTCAGTACCTAAAGTCTACCGAGTTACTGGTTCTCGTTGTTATTCAATGGGAGAAAACGGATAGCATATAAAATTATGGAGGCCATATTGAATGAAAATTGATGTTCATAAAAACGACGATAAAAAAAGGAACCGGTAAAAGCTGGAGGTCTCCAAATATATTGTCGTATAAATTTAAATACGGCAGAAAAGGGCCAAATATCGGGTGCTCAAACCGTCGATATAAATAAGCAATCACACGGCCTGTGTCGACTCTAAAATACGGCCGGTCGGGTCATATCCAAAGGGTTGGAAGTTGGAACCTAAGGATACAATACACAATATAATTCAGCAGTTTAGGCAGATAACGGACATCCGATGGTCACACTATCCGGACATTCTCCGCTTTCCGTGGAACCCGAGCAATCAAATACCGGATTCTGACCGGAAGATAACAACAAGAAATACAAATGTTCTTACCTTATCGTCGTCGTCTTCACTATCACACTGTAAGGACAAAAACACACCATATTAATTTAGATTGTCTGGGAGCATTGAATTGGAAAAATTATACATGCTTATATCTGATTATAACGATTCTTATATTTCACTACTGTGTAATCCTAATGGTACATATTAGTAACTGCAACAGTTTACTAACAGCAGTAATTTTGGCTTTTACAGGAAGGTATAATATTCAATATCTAATTGATTGATATTTGGTTTATAATTGATTCATCTGGGAGTCAGTACTTATGTTATTAAAACACTCAAAGTGACACAATCATTTTGCTTATGACTATTCCTAATAATTAAAATAGATAAACGAATCGGGTTGTGGTCTAGTGGTAGATTCGAGGACTCTGGATTCGATCTCTAGGTTCGAATCCCACTCCAGCACAACTTGTTTCCTGCTTTTTGGCACAGTTATTTTTGACTTTTCGAGAGCAATCCCGAAATTGAAATATTTTAGTATATCATAAGAACTCAATAGTTTCCGTTTTAAAAAAATATTGTGCTTTTTTCAAAACCACTTCACCCAGTCAATCACAGGTCACAAGCTTTGTAAACGCTTGAATATCCATATTCCCGAGTTTGTAAAAAGCTACTTTATCTCTTTAGAGATATAAAAAATGAATATGCCTACTCCCGTCATGGGAAAAATCCAGATTTATGAGCAGCAGGTATTTCGATATACTCAAAATGTTAAAAAATATTCATTGATAAACCGTATTATTATTATTATGGATAATTTATATAGTGCCTCAAGGGCGCTTCAAAAATTGAATTTAACGGCTCGGAAAATTGTAAGCGAATGAAACTCACTCTGTGCGTAGAAAATGCAATTAAATATAATATTATTCATATAATATTTAAAATACAAGTAAATATAATATTATATTTGTAAAGGTGTAAACACAAAAATGTTGATGTAATGTGAGTCCTATAATACCAAATAAAGGGTAACTGCTTTGCCTATTAGGGTGTCGAAAAATCAATATAATTTCAATAAGGTTTTTGAGGATATTCCGGTAAATCGATAAAAGATTTCTCCATGTGAAGAATTTCTGATCTATATGGGAAAAATAAAGCCCTTACAACTGTGCCGACATTACAGCGAAAAAATAAATAAAGTAAACGTGCAAAGTAATATTGTACAACATTACGCCGAGGGTACGAAAACATACGCACAGTCATAAAAATAACATCACATTGAATGATAATAAAATAATGCAAGAGAAGAGGGGAAGAAATAAATAAAACATAATGTGAATAAAAATGATACTTACGATATAGCCTTTACCGGAGCTACAGCGGCTACTCGCCTGCGGGCATAAAAACAGAAAACAAAACACATATAGGTAACAGTTAAACACGACAATAAAAACTACTTTCGTCCAAACATAAAGTGAAAACATAAAACGGGAATGAGGAAACAAAAACAAATGAAAGAACTAATGAACTTTCCACGCGGCTGATGATTGCGCAATCGAAGTGTGACAATGTTCTTCGCCGGATTAGCGGGCACAAAACAGCGGCGAGGGAATCATAATAGGGGCTCGATTCATTGGAAACTTCAGTTGAAAAGTCGAATATTGCGGATTGTTGCCAATCTGTAAGTCGATCGGATAAAAAAAACCGTACGTAACACAAATGGATAAAACATCAAAAGCACATTTAAAGAAAAAATACTAAAACTTAAAAATCTCACTTGTATTTCAAATATAAAATACATACTTTTAAAAATGTATTTTATATTAATTTAAAAAATACCTTTTTTTCTAACGATGAGATCTATTAATCAAATCAGGTGATAAAAACACATAAGATTTTCAGATAAGTATATAATATGTATTTAATTATTGAGTGGATAAAATACTCAAGGAACATAAAATTTACTACCACTGTTTGAGGTAAATTGCTTGGACCTGGAATCGTCCTAGTTCCCAAGAACAACGATCGCACTTGGAAACGATAAAAAAATACACTTACGTCACTGAGTCGATCTCTGGAGCTGTCAGGATCCCTTGGTGCCACTGAACTACCAGTCAGTCTTTCAGAAGCGCGCCCACTGTCGTCCGACGTTCCCGCGTCGTGCGTCAACGTTACGCCCTATAAAATAATATTGATTATAAGCAAACTTTTAATATTTAACAGTCAAAAAAATAAATTAATCTATGACAACATTAAGAGTACTGTAGGACCCATATTGCACGGACAAAAGCCCAAGATATAAAGCAATAAAGGATTCTTTGTCCAGGAGCGGATGAATAATGGCTCATGAAGAAGAAAAAAAAGAGAATCCATTCAATATCCAGTACCAAATTTCTTTAAGGACGCACTGAATTGCGACTCCAAATAAAACACTTTTAGAGAATATGTGAAAACATAAAGATAATCTTACGCGGAGAACATAACCCTAAAATAACACAAAAAAGTGTATCAAAATCCACCTACATTCCAATAAGCTCTAACAACAATATTACTGCCTCCATTACCCCGGATAATGTTCCCGGGGCCAACCCGTTCAGAAGGGATCCAGTCAATTTCAATTCGAAAATGGGAAAAAACTACACGAACGACGGGGCACAATGTGTTTCCGCCGAGCACTTTGGCAGAAGAATTGAGAGAAGAAAATACACTTAAGGAAAGAGAACGACCCAAGAAGGCAATGAATTATCACGCGACCGTGACTTTCTTTATAGTAAGAAGTAGACCGGGAAAGCGACAAGGGCGAGAGGGGGCGGGGGGTGGAAATGCGGTTAAGAAGAAAGTAATACAGTAAAAAAGGGGTATATAAATACCCCGCGATAGAAGACTGAATAACTGCCGTAGACACAAAACAGGAACGTTGTGAGGCATTTTGAGTAATTACCAACCTGTGGTAACGAGAAAGGGTAGTGAACTGATTGTAATGACTTAGTTTGCCATTTCTGGTTAATTTACTATTTAACTTATTTATTTAGTACTTCATTTAACTACAGAATTAGGTTATTTTTCTCTTACGTGTGGTATGAAATTATAAAGGGTGAAGTATCGTTTAAACGGGAACCATCGTCAACACATCCCCTTTGGCGTGACACGGAATAAGGTGTCCTCGGGATGTTGCTGATAGCCGCCTAATGAAATTAATCCAAAGTAGCGCCATCATACTGCCATACCCGCAGCCAAATGGGCTCCGTAATCACAAGTGAGAGCATCTTCCCCGTCTGCCCAAATTTCTACAGTGGACCAAACTGACTATTTACTGAGCAGGGGCATCAATTAATCCAGAATGGTATTGTATGTAACTACATAGTACCGATACAGAAATTTAAAAAAAAAAGTGCGTATTTGAGATCTACCAGAAAATACTTCAATAAGTAATATTTGGTGACCGCCATTTCCTGGTAAGTGCCCTAATAATATTTTCGCGATTTTTTTATGATACTCTCAAAAAACACGTTGGTGTCACCATTTCTAGCTGAGTTTTTATTTCCTTTAAATTATTTTCCAAAAATTAAATATCTCTCATTTTCCCTATCAACGGAAATTATATTTCGTATTTATATTGAAGCTCAAAGGAAGTTACAAATAAAAAATATAATCACTTGTTAATTGTAAAATGATATACTCTCTAACAGAAACTTTATCCGATAATCAATTTAAGAGGATAAATTCCATTCATCCCAATTTAAACGCGGATTAAAACAGATTTAACTCGACTCTTGACTCCAGCAAAGAGAAACAGCTCGATACCAATAATAATTGTTTGATTCCTCGACCACTACAATCGAATTATTTGATACTAAATTGGCATTGATATTTCTAATTCAGTACATTTCAAACTATCTTTAAATATCCATTTCCTTTTTAAAGTACATGTTTCGAAAGTAGTCAATGAATTCAAAGTTATTCAATTCAAATAAACAACATTTTGAGTGTGTCCAAATACTTGTAGACAAAATGTTGTTTATAAAAATTAGCTGGTAAAAGTTATAAGCATAACAAAGCCAATGACAGGTCATAAGCCCTGAAAACGCCTAGATATCCATATTCCCTCCCAAACTTCTCGTCTCTTTTGAGATGTCAAATTGTTATTCTATTCAGTTTAATTAGTTTTTTATTTTCTAAATTATAAAAGAAGATTCCACAACAACAAACCTCATCTAACATAAATTTCATACAAACCTCATTAATCAAAATAATGAGATTTTATTAAATTATTCAGTAAATTCACATAAATAATGGGGAAAGCTTACACCGAAGAAGAGATAACAAAGTGGGGTAACCTTAAAGCCAATTATCCAAATAACTTTGTCGGATTTAATGTATAATTGTTTCAAGTCCGTTTTCAACG
Source organism: Micrasema minimum (assembly GCA_022494985.1). Taxonomy (NCBI): domain Eukaryota; kingdom Metazoa; phylum Arthropoda; class Insecta; order Trichoptera; family Brachycentridae; genus Micrasema; species Micrasema minimum. Next base: position 123,918 of record JAGVSP010000305.1, read on the forward strand.
GACAAGAAAGACTTCATTAAAACCTAAACCTCACACCGTTCTTGTGGATACGTATTCAAAGGACTTGGCGTAAAGTGGCACGATTGTCACGCAAGGGCTTATAGATTTAGGTTGTAAATACATCGTCCCTTTCAATTAAGAGGTGGCAGCACTTCTGTTCTAGAGGGTTCCTTTCATGATCAAAAGTTAGCACTGAGTTGTGATTAGTCCGAAAATCCGGATTGCTAATGAGATTACAGTTCTCTGGGAAGAAAGGGTTTCTGTAACATATGGCAGTAGTGCCATTTTACAAAACATCGGGGGAAACTGTTTATCATAAGGCTAATTTCGGACTTAAAACAATAATTACATAAATTAACTACTATTTAATACTTAGGCATAGTATGTTGTAATACGTCAAGTGGCCACTTAACCCAGCCAATGACAGGTCATAAGCCCTGTAAATGCTTGAATACCTATATTCCCGAGTTTGGGAAAAAAGCTACTTCATCGCTGTAGAGATATAAAAAATTAATATACATACTCCCATCATGGGAAAAAATCCAGATTTGTGTGCAAGTATTTGGACATACTGGAATTGTTGTAATAAAATTAATCTAACCAATGTATTTAATCAATTTACGTAACCGAAAACCAACAAACATGACAAACCGAAAAATATAGTTATCAAATACATTGCAGCATCAATTATTAGGTGTGAGACTGTTAGAGATTGCTGGGAGAATATTTCATCAATTTGAAGATTATTAGTGGATACTTCTCCTGCAATACTCGCGGGAGCCGTAAGATACAGATGAACTAATGAATATGGAATGGAAATGAAATTTAGCTACACTGACATCGTTCAGGAAATGAAAGCCGACATGCATTGTCATTGAAAAGTAATAATAATAATAATAATAGCAAGTTTTATTACAATTGGTTAATTGAATCCATTAGTATCCATGGTATCTACGGCATACAAATATGCCATATAACTGAGGTAATGAGATGAAAACTTTATAATATTGCATTTAAAGTAATTTATGTAAAAATGCAGTTTTCAACATCGTGTTTTGAAGCATTACGCCAATCATAAAAAAACATTTGATAATTTACCGATTGACGTCATATAGGCGTCATAAATGCACGCTTATTAATGATCCCAGTCCAGGGGCCGTAGCACAGACACATCTTTTCAAATTGCAGTAGGTATGCAATATCGCTGACTTTATTCGGTACTTTGCGACAGAATTGGTATGGCGTCAAAGCAAAAGTAATGAATGAAGTTCGCCATATCGCATGTCCGGAACTTCAAAAGTTGTGTCCTGGTAACGGCACTTAACACGTGAACTACAATAACACATACAAACGTTATGAGAGGTAGGTAATGAGGTCCTGAAGTCCTGTCGGAGTTTCATAACATAGAAAACTACAAAGAGAGTGCTGCCAACATTGAATGAATACGAGTAATATTTCTCACACACGTGTGTAAGTAAGTAGTAACACCTCGGCTAATGTGTTAATAGCGGTCGATGGGGCGTCTACAGTTTCGCGTGCATTAACCAAATGAAGGCGGGGTGGGGTGGTGCGTGATGGCCGCAATAGACCGGAATCGATTTGTGTACAGGGCAGGAGATAACAATGCACGCCTCGGAAGTCGGGGGAAGCGGAAGCGGAAGGGCCCTTTGCCCGGCGTTGGGAAGCCCCGCAATTTGAGGCGATTATTGCTGCCCAATGAGAGTCAAGATCATGTAAAAAAATCTGAGACTTAAGTATAACTAATATAAATCATTAATAACATTTCTCGAAATGAGTTCAAATATTATAAAAAATGTTGAATTGGACTGGTGCGGTTTTACGAATTACGGACGTGTGCAGATTAATTAGACTAACAACAAATTTGAATGTTTGTAATATTTGTAAGTTATTTTGGTTTTATAATGAAATAATGTGATTATTTCTCTTTTAGCTAATGAGAATGAGTCTGAAGAGCACCCATTTAGTAGTTTTTGGACCGGTGTGAAATGTGTAAGTTATGGGGCGGAAAAGTATTTCCATAAATAGAACCAAATATTTTTTACTGTATGAAACTAATTTAAAAAGAATGGTAGCCAATAAGTCCAATAAATAACAGATGATATCATCAGTCACCGTAATAAAATCTCCCAAACGGTAACTTTTCCAAAGTATAAATACTTTTACTTTCATTTTGTAAGTACTAAGTGTTATAAAATTTATTTTGTTATCTTATTTTGTCTTGTTTACCTTTAGTGAGACTAAACGTCATGCCAGTTTGTTCGGGATTATTTACATCCACACAATTATTGTAAGGCCGATATAATGAAAGAGAGAAACGAGAAGTGACGGGTCACGAGGGTGACCATAGGTTTACCAACTCCGAGACCCTTTCCTGATTGAGGTTCCCCACAAGTTAAGGAGTTCCGGGACAAACAATCCGATGGCGGGCTAAGTCCATTTGTCTTCATCTTAATCTCCACTAAAGGTTTACCACTTACGGCCGGGTCCCCATCTCGTGTAGCGGGAGCATTATCTAGATAACGTTATACGTAGGTATTATAACGAACAGATAGTATTATGCACTAATTCTAGTCATTCTTATCAGTTCTCGAATTTCGAAAATTAGATTTTTATTTTCTTAAAAAAAGTACTACTACTTTCCCTTATCCGCACCCAATGGTGCATAGGGCACTGCATTGGTACACCAAGTGCAGTGTATCTTGATCATTTTATTACATGAAGGCAAGATGATCAGTCTTACGCTTCAGTACCAGTCCAATGTATCACACATGAAATATCAATATGAAAATATCATGTAAATAAATATTTCATGTTGATCCCCTACGGGAATCGAACCCGCGACCTCTATTAGTGTGATGATGTTAAAGAGTAGGTGTATTATTACAGAAGTTTTAGTAGAAAATAAATTTCCGGAAAGTGAGAAATAATTTCATTTTATATCCCTACAGAGATGAAGTAGATTTTTTTCCAAATTCAGGAATATGGATATTCTTTGCGTTAACAGGGCTTATGACATGTCATTGGCAGGGTTAAGTGGCCACTTTACGTACTACAACTCACCGCATTCCGCTTATTATCAATATCAATGCATAGATGGAGCTAGTTACGCGCTGGTGAATGGTTTTCGATTCGTAACATATATACAAAATCAAAAATGTTACCTGGTGTAGATATTCGCTAATAAGCGGAATGGGGAATGTTGTAGTACGTAAAGTGGCCACTTAACCCAGCCAACTACAGGTCATAAGCCCTATAAACGCTCGAATTTCCATATTCCTGAATTTGGAAAAAAATCAACCTTATCTCTGTAGGGATATAAAATGAAATATATACCTACTCCCGTCTTGGGATAAATCCAGATTTGTGTACAAGTATTTGAACAAACCCAAAATGTTGAGAAATAATTGTTTCAACGTATTCGGTGAATAATGTCAAATATATATGTTTTCATTCGCTCCTCACTCAGAGATAATGAAACTATCTCAATTTACAAGCAGAATACGTGCCAAGTAGAGAGTTAATAGAATTGTAAGCATCTGGAGTTGTGCCGGGTCTAAGTTAGCTTCTTAGTGAAAACAAGCTCCGTAAAGTATGTTTGTTTGAAGAGGGTTGTTCGCCGCCAGAATAATAGTTTCAGAATAATGCCTGGGAACGGATAACATTTGACAAGGTGTAGAAACATTTACGACGGAAAGTTCGTCTTGTGATTTCGTGACGAATATGAATAAAGAGATCATAATATTATGTCAGAGCGCTAATTAACTTCCCGTCATAAATGTCTCGCTAAACGTAAAGGAGACAGTCTAAGTAAACACATAAAAACAACCCTCTAACTATTAAGCTCGACAAAATTTGGCTTTTATCCAAGAATAAGTTGAATCGTCTTACAACTTCATTTCGTTTAAGTGGCGACAGTAAAAATTTCGTTTGTTTCAATTCTTGCGAAACTTAAGACTCAAAAATTTTAATCACATTCTGAATATTAATTTAAACAAAACTCGATGTACACGCGGGAAACCAGTGAATCTACATAATATTTGGAGTCGATTTTGTAGAATATTTTTATATTTTTTAAAAAATATATATATGTATATATGTGCGTATAAATTGAGTTACGAGCATTTTTTTTTTTTAATGTAACAACCATATTTTTATAAATTTAGGAGAGATATCAGATAGTTCCCAAAGCTCAGAAATGTTAAAATAAAAAAGTTGTAAAGTGGATTTTCATCCCTCGTTCTTGGGGGAACTATTCAAGTTGTCCCTCATTTCCATCGCTTTCAGCAGTCGGCACATCGGAAATGGCGTTTCACCTTAAATACAAATATGGCAGCGACGACACGAATAAAGCGCGCGGCGGCCTAGTACAGTTACAAGGAAAATACATCAATCACACCCTAGCCCCGAGCGGGAGCATAATGGAAAGCGGCCGGAAAATGGAGGGAAAATGTTATGACTCCGAAGCGCACACAAAAAAAATACACAAAGCTGATGCCCGCGGAAACATATTCATGCACTTCGTGGGGGACGTAATCCGTGTTTTGTTACAGACGGCAAACGCGATACACGACTACGAGCATTCGCTAAATCTGGTTCTAACCACACATCTGTAAATGTGTAAATATACGTTTAACCGATATCGCTGAAAATTCAACATTTTTTTATATGCAAAGCGAAAATATGTACATAAAAAAGAAATAGCCTTTGAATAGACTTTACGGAATATTGACGACGGGTTTTCAGTTATGTCGGGGTGATAAGAAACCTCCGAGGGGCGCCCTTGTCAAATATATTTCACAGGATGAAATTTCGGGGTATTTGAGGAAATTTTTCCAACAGTGAGGTAGCAGATTTAAAAAGATTTCAATAAGAATGAAAAATAGAGCGAAAATTCTCATCTTTACGATAACATTTATTTATTTATTTATTTATTAGCACATATACGCTTGATGGCATTTACATTGCATCAAAATACATTTATTAAGTTACATTACAATTACATTAATTTACATTGCATCAAAAGTACATTTATTAAGTTGCATTACAATTAATAAATTTGGGTATTAAGATGAATATTTTACATTTGGTTTATATAATTGATTTATAGGTACAGTTTTGTACACATTTCTCAATAACATTTTTTTTTTAGAACCAATAAATTTAAGTTTACCAATTACAAATGAGATTCTACATAGTTATCTTACATGGTCGATAAAAAAAAATCGAATTGAAAACATGAAAAATAATATTAACGTGCATAAATAATAACATGTTTAATAAATGATGTTTAGTAAAGTATTTTGAAAATATTAAATTCAATAAGGAGGTTCATAATTTTATTAATAAAAAACGGTTACGTTTTTAATGACAGTATCTTTCCTCTGGAATACGGACCCAGATCATTTAAGATGACTGATTATAAGAGGCATTAATCGAGATAACATCTAAATTCCGTTATGATACAGCAATGCACGTTATATCCGAATACAATGTGCAAGTAACTGAATAAGACGGACGAACGAATATTGGGGAAATGTTTGGAACCACGGAATAAGGTTCCGTGTTTGGAACAGTATGGGGAGGATTGGCAAGTAATTGCTCGGAACGTTTGGGTAGACAGGGAAAAGCGCAAGCGAATCTGTATTTGTCTGTATTATGTTGTGAATAGAGAATTATTTACCAAATATGGGACTCTACTACTTATAAAGAATAATATTTCTTCAAAACTGAATAAATGAAAAAAAAACTGAAAATAATTAAAAATGGAATCATATAAGAAGCCACAATATGAAATTATTATATTTAGGGTAATGATTCCGATAAGAGTAATTAAGTATAATATTTTCACAAAAAAAACTATTAACTGTTAGTCATTTTTTTTAATTTTTTTTTTTATTTATTTTAATATTTATTTATTTAATACATTATCGAATTAACAAAGCTTAATAAAATACTAATTTTACAAAATAATCATAACGCTTAACCTCACCAATAAAAAAGACAAGCTCTTGTGCTTGATAATCTGACCAAAAACTTTAAACAGTACTAAGTCTGTCAAAATAACAAATAAACAAACCAGCCCGTCAGAAACAGTCATCTAGAATATCCCAATAGAGACGATAAGTTTGGAAGGGGATATATTATCGATATCTAGGCGTTAACAGGGCTTATGACCTGTCATTGGCTTGGTTTGTCTACAAGTATATGGACACACGGGTTGTTTATTGAGATACAATGGCTCAACTGAATCAGTAATGAGTGTCGACACGTCGTTGCCGATACCCCGGATAAGCACCCCGCACCCCCCAAACAAACAAAATAATCACGGCCAGAGACTCTCTCTATTTGGATTATTTACATCCGTAATGGACGGCAGCGCCTCTCGCGTTCGGATTGCCACAATTAGCGTTGACAGAAACATTAAACAACGTCAAAAAGTTTTGCCCGGATCGCCGTCGAGTTAATATATTTTATTCGGCGGCGAACCGAATAATTGAATGGGGCGGGGATGAGATTGCCGTGGCGTGATTTATGGTCTCCTCTCTCGGAGAGTAAGTTTCCGAGACCTATTTGGGAAGACGCTCTCGGCGCCCGGGAAGGGGGTAATGTAGAGCCATTAAACGCCAAACGCCAAGCGCCAAGCCGTCACGAGGAATACTTTTAATGGATCGACTCGAGGGATTATCCCACTAAATGACAAATTTCTTGATAACTTCACATTTTGACGAGTAATTCTAGCAATAAAACAGATTAGTGATTTCGTGAGATGGATCCGGAACCTTAAATTCCTGTTCAATAAAGAAATTTAAGGTGTATTAGATAATTCCCAAATAAATTTTAAATCAGTAAAGTAAAATTGTTTTATTCGCTGTTGATTTAAAATTGACAGGGTGAATCGAAAGCCGTATAAAATATTCATTGAAAGCCAATTATTCCAAACGAAATCAACGCAAAGGGGGAGCATTGGTAAATGGAATTATTCATTAAATTCGGCGGAAAAACTCCATGTTGAGATATTTTTTTGACATTCGCATCTATCCATAGTCAAATACATTTTTGTTAAATACAAATTCAACCATGAAAATGCATAAAACCGTTTTTTGAAAAAAAATGCGAAATTGCGAAATGCCAAAAAACCTTTTTTTTGACTTTATTAGCGGATAAGTTAGTGGGAGAATATTCGTGACTTGCAATTACACTAAACATTCTAATTAAAATATACAGTCATCCTGTTCGACAAACTTCTAACCAGTTATTACATTCAGAGTACATATTATTTATTATGCGAAGCCGTTGTTAACAACGTAGAAATAATGGTTATCAATGCCAAATTAAGCTAGATAATTATAGACATTGACAAATTGAAATGCAGAATTCACGTATAGTTTAAGAACAGGTGTCTGAATAGAGTTAGACCTCGCACTAAGTGCATTGGCTGGTGAGCCATGTCCTCCACTAAACTTGGCTCTAATGATATCGTAAACATGGTGAGCCGTGTGGAATAATTTCAAGTATCAATTCATTATAGCTCATAATGGAAATCATAAATATGATTTGTGCAAATCAAGCCCGTTTAATTTGAATAATCACCGAGCTATTAGATATTAATTAACGCAATGGTGAAAATAAACCTGCGGGCAATTAATTACGATAAACGAATGTCAATTAAATCAGTGATTACCTATTTTATTACGTAGATTATTGTTTAGCTGGTGTAATAATTATAATGAGAATGATTTGATGAGAAAAAATGTTTAATCAAATAGGAATAAAAGAGAAGCATTAAAATTAGCTAATTAAAATTCAATTTAAACACAGTTTTATAAAATTTGTTACAGTTGACCAAATTAATTATTAACTGCGGTTATTCTTCTTATAAGTACCTAATAAATTTAATTTAATGTTATTGTGACGTAAATCACTGTATGTTGATATTTTTTCGTTGCGAACCGAGTAAAATATTTTTATTACAAGTACCGGAATCTCGAGCGAACATGGATTTAGATTTCAGTAGGCCAATATTACGAGTCCGCTCAACATACGCCAGAAACTTGAAACTAATATGTTTTAAAGTCAACAAGGATGAAGGTGAGCGTGTCAAGGCAACATAACACATATTGAATATCAGCTGAATCAGTGGCTATATTGGACTTGCAGAAAGTAACTCGGAGATCATAAATAAGAAATCCGGAAAGATAAAAGATTATTATAAATTGGCATTTAAAATAAGACTGACGTTCGGCAAAGAAGTTTCCCCCCGCTCAACATGCCCCGAACATTTGGCTGCGTGTCAAGAATGTTCATTTTAGCATAAAACATTTTCAACGTGATTTATGAAAACCTGTTATTAGATTAATTCATTATTTATACTACCTACTTATGTTTCATAGTTAAGTAGTTTTCCACTATAATTAGATGAATTAGTAAGGTTGTTTTTATCACAGCATAAACTTCCAACATTTTAATTTATAACATCTACTTTTAATGAATATTTACTTAATTGCTGTAAGTAAAATATTAACGTTAGCTCACATACCTACATATGTATTTACTTAAGTAGCTCATTACTGTACTGATATTTATAGACATAAATTACTTATGCCAAATATATAAATATATATTTATTAACATGTAGGTAGGTACATTGCTTATTCCAATTCAAACGGTAGAAAGAAACGAATCAAAATGCGAAAAAAATAATTAGCATAGAATTAACATAGAATAATTAACATTTATAAATAATAAACATAGTGGTTTTACAACTAAAATTAACAATAAAAAGATTATAACATTAATATTACTGAAAATAAATTTAAATATAAATTAAATCTGAAAAGAGGTGGGTATGGTCGGAGGCGTGGTAGTAATCGCGATGCCATCTGGTTAAAATATTTGACACAGAAAGTAACCGAAAAACAAAGTTCAAAAGGGAAAAGTTGCACTCGAGATCATAACAATGGAGATTTGGCGCAAGCTCATGACAGCTGCGGCATTGGCGTAACATCGGGGAGGGCGCTCAAAATGTCGATATTAACTCGTTTCCACCACCCTCAACCTGGAGGTGGGAAGGTAGGTATAGGGACTAACCTGGCAAATAAGTCTGGCAAATTTCAAGACCTAATAAGGGATTTTTTTTGTTGAACCTTCACATTTTGCTATTATATAAATACTAGATGATAACGAAAACACTGCTGTCAAAATCAATTCGTAAGATAAATTACTTAATCTAGAAACGAAAAATCAATTCCTAAAAAACAACTTTACATGATCGTATTTCATGATAAAAAAAACTAACGTTCTTTATTCGTGATTTGCTAAATTTCAATTATTCATATTCCCCGTAGGGGTAGGCAGAGAAGATAGAACGTCATTCCACTCTGTCCTGACACACTTACAACAACACAGTATATTGAATTTTAGAATTGTATTTTTATTCATATGTATTTTATTTTTTTTGTGCGCTAGGGTATGTATTGTGTACTTTTATTTTTAGTTTGAATTTGTATTTATGCACCTACTGACGAGTTGCAGTAGGCAACTCAGTAGGACATGTATTGTTTTCTTTTTATGTATATATTGAAAATAAAAAAAAATTAAAAAAAAAAAAAAACCTCCTTGAGTTAGACTCTTTGGAATCCTTTTTAGTCACGCTCGATAGTATATTCGGCCTTCCTAAATATTTTCCGTTAAAACGCTTACTGGGTTTTGAAATTTGGCAGTCGTACATCCACCACCCACTACCACAACCCATTCCGTTCTGAATAGCGCAGTTTTGCGGGTTCAACTTTTCTTCAGCTCTGCCGCGGAGAGGAAAAAGCCAAGCTCCAAACAAGTGTATTAAATGTGGATTGGAGTAAAGTTTCTGCGGCGGTTAAACTTTAACTCCCCCAGACACAACACTAGTTTTAGTGGAAATACATTCCAGTTACGTGATAAAGCTTGTCTCACATTTAACATTGCTTTTTTAAAAAAGCATTTAATTCCTAAATAAAAACATACGGCGCCCTCCGTAGCGTTAAGACGCTGGATTACAATACGGAGGTTCCGGGTTCGATTCCTGATAAATTTATTAAGACATTTCATCACCAGAATCATTCTAAATCCGCTCCCTATGTGAACATATATCTTCCATAACCTGTCTCTGAGCTAAGCAATTGTCCATCGCGTCCCGGGTGTGTTCTCAAGTCAGGTTCACGTTCCGTAGCTCAGACGTAGACTGTCAATTATAATATTATTATGCAAAGCACTAACATTGTGATATAACATTCTAATTAATTTATAAACCTTTCCCATTTTTTTTCCATTTTAATATGTTTAAAAAAACCTTGGTGGTGGCTTAGTGAAGCATGTGTCTAATCAGCATGTCGATTATGTATGTTTGTGAATCTGCTAAGGTGAAGGTGTGTAGTGGTGTTTGGATGTTGGTTTAGTTGTGTTTGTCCTGACGAAGAGATGGGGTTACGCCTTGAAGTAATATTATACTAATTTTTATTAACATAATATGTCAATTTTGAGCTTGGGGTCTACGTTGTAAGATTTTGATTTCTTGAACTTCATAACGTTTCATCATCATCATCATCATTTCAGCCCGTTGAGGTTTACTGCTGGACTAAGCCCCCCTGCCGTCTCCACTCCTCCCGATCCTGCGCCGCCCCCATCCACTGTCTTCCAGCAGACTTCCTGATGTCGTCCACCCATCTCATCGGTGGACGTCCTTGAGGCCTCTGATTTCTCGGTCTCCACACCAGAACACGTTTCGTCCATCTGTCGTCGTCATAACGTTTAGGAATTAAGAAATGGTTTGAAAAAACATTATTTCAAATAAACCGAAAGCTCAACTGTAAAATACTTTCTTTTCATTCTGTCATGATTATTCATTTTTAAATTTTTAAGGCGAGGTTCCAGCTAATCTTTAAATGTTTAATTTTTTTGAATAGCTATATAAGTACAAATGAATACTCACACGCCTTTTAGCTCTGAAACAATGTGTAAAAAATAAACATTTCCGTATCATTGACTATAAACACGTTGGTTTTATTATTAAATAAATATGCTTTAAACTAATGAATTAACTGTGTTCAACTTCAAACATTTCGTTCCAAAATAGTGAAGTTTGTCAGTAAATAAATAGACAGTAAGGTGTAAGAGAGCGCAAAATAGTGTTCTAATAGCAGCAAATAGCGCAAACGAAATAATGAAATCAGACAAAGCCGGGGGCTTATAATCAATTAATAGTTGTAATACGAAACTTGGTGTTCAGTTGTTGAGCGAATCAATAATGGTTACCGCAGCCTTTGTGTCGGCGTGTATTCAGCAAAGCTGAATCGAGTTAAAATATAACTGTGATACGTTCATTAATGGCTCGTAAACCGGCGACACGCCATGAATAAATAAACCGAGTTATACATATTTTAGTGAACTGTTCCGAGTAATATCCAGCGGGTTCCACAATTCCACAGCCGCCCGCAATGGCCGACAGCTTAATGATAAAAACATACAGCTTTTATTCCGATGAATATGCATGCGAGGAAAAAGAGTATTCATTATAAAATATTGAAAATTCTAATGGAGTTTATTTTCAGCGTTAATATATTTATACGTATTTTATTGTTTTCAAAAAGTATGATTTAATTCAATCCGTTGTATTATGTCAGTGCTTAAAATTTTAATCAAAATCAGAGGGATTTTACTTTGAGGTAAAAAGTTATTTTATAAACTTCGAATAAACGAAAGTTAACATAATAAAGTATTATTATTAAAAGTAAACGATACTTACAAGCGAAACACATAATGTCTTTAGTGTAATAGATATAATAAAGTGTAATGGGATACAGATAAAAGTGCATTTAAAAGAATTAAGTTCAAGTTGCCATCGGTGGCTAGGAATGGCAAAAAGCCAGCCTTTAATGACCTAACTTTATTACCAACCACGATTGTCTGGAAAAAGGTAGTGAAAATAAATAAGCGGGCGAAATCGAATTGTTCCAACTGGAAAATAGACGTAATTTATTTCCGAGGGTAGCGTCGTGGTACAGAATATAGTAATAGATTGTGTTGTAATTCCTTTATAGAATACAAAATAAAAGGCTTCCTCAATAACCGCTTTGTATACCTTTGTGGCAAGAGAAAAACGAGTTTCCCATTTTTTGTATCGACAGGAAAATAAATGGTTTATTTGTTGATTAATGGAATACAGGATTCAGAGTATTAATTTGATGGTTATACCATTCCACTTATAAAGGGGTTAGATTATAATTATGTTATGCGTTATTTTAATGAAGAAACATTTGAGGTCTTATGATATACTACAATATTTCAATTTTGTGGCTGCTTTTAAATAGTCGGAAATAACTGTGCCAGAAAGCAGGAAACAAGTTGTGCCGGAGCGGTATTCGAACCTAGATATTCTAATCCGGAGTCTACCACTAGACCACAAACCAGTTCAAATTGAATAAGAAACAATACTGATTAAAACAAATAATATATGAAATATTGGTACATAAATATAAAATCTTTGCCAAAAAAGAAAAACTTTAAAAAAAAAATAATTTACTAACCAAAGAATTTCAAAAATGTATCAACATTCTTCATAAGCCATTAAGATTTCATTCCATACTATTTTACGATAGTTTGTTTTGTGCAGCTGCAATTTATGTAGAATGTAGATTCCCTTAAAAATGTTTTTAGCACAATATGACCCTACAGTAGAATGATTAAATTTTGGGATTAATACATAGTTGATTTTTAAACCTGTAAGTGAAGATGTTTTACTTAATTACAACTATATTTAAAATACCATCATCAGTCTATTTCTGCTCCCTATGTGGAGCATATGGATTCCACAAACTGTACCCCAGCTTAACGATCGGCCGCCAATTCCCGTATATCTCCCAAGCCAGGTCCACGTCCCGTAACTCTGACATGAATTGTCGACGGATTGTCAGCAGTTTAAACATAATAATTAATAAATATAATCGCCACTTAACATACCGACTTGGTAATAATTTCACAATTGACAGAACAAAATAACATTGTGATTATAGAATGCCGAATACGCCGCGCTTGGCTAAGTACGGCACCGCGGACGAAGCAATTAAAGTGAACTAATTCAAAGCAGGTACTCGTGGTAAGATAGGCTCCACCTGAAACTAATAGAAACTATAATCTCACGGGTTAACGGTATCCTGTCCGTCACAGAGTGCTGAACTTGGAGCAGGTAAACCTCACTTACCCTTTATACAGGGTGGCGCCGAGGCGACTAACACATTTTAAATTATATAAATAAATATTTTTTCAATGTTACATAATAATGTTTTTAATCCTGCCTGCCTACAAAAGAGTTTTCCGTGTTAATCAGAATCGTTGTACCAACACTTGTATATTAAACTGTTGATGATATCAAATTATCAAGATGAAAAACCATAATAGAAGACAAAATTGCGACATTTTTGACTGCGACCTATGAAGAGACGTAACTTCCGATGGTGCTCAAAATGGAAAACTAAAATAGCCAATTTTGTATGTAGAGTGACTTCGGAGGAATATTGTGATAATTTGACAATACTTAGTTTTAAGATTTTAAGAATTATTTAGTTTTTTTTTTCTATCTATAAAAGTGCATTCACTCCGATGAAAGCTATTTTGCTGATACAATTTTCAAGCTATGAGCTAGAGAGCTTTGAAGAATGAATGGCATGTTTCACTTAACTTTTCCTGTTTCTATTTGATAACCTACCATCGTTTGAAATGTGTCAGTCGGTTTGACGTCACCCTATATTGTAACAGTGCTAAAGCTTTGATCAGGTAATCCTGTCGGCACTTCCTTAATAAGAAACATTCCGAAAGCTTTAAGCTACCGGTTACATCCGCAAGGTAAGTATGGAGTCTAGTAATCTTCTCTTATGTTATCCGGGCCGCTAATGCTATTATCGTCTTTCTCTGTTTATGTACTCGTATGCATACTTAGGGGAGGAATTGATAGTGTGGAACAAATATTTATTTTAGATAATAATCGGATTAGTATCAAACAAAACGAGTAACGAAATAACCAAAGCACTTGTTACTTCTATGTCTTGGTAATGAAAGCGTTTAGTGCTTAAGATTTTTTATTGTTGTTCCATCATTGGTGGGAAAATTGTTTCATTATGTAAAAACGTATACTTAAAAATGGTGTACATAAATGTATTTAGAAAAATTCTTTGGGAGTTTTCCAATTTTTACTACATAAACTTGTACATAAAGTTATCAGATATCCTCTTATAGCTCAGCTGTTGAATCTTTGTGACAGATTACTGGATTTTGACTAATTAAATCATTTCAGTTAAAAATTATAGTAATTCAAATGGGCTCTATGAATGATTGATTTAATAATCTAATATGAACTCCGTCAAATTACTTTCCGAATAAAATAGTCATTACCTATTCCACACGTGTTTCAATAACCTTTAAAGTCCCGCGTTCCCCCTACGTAGTTCCGTAACGACTTGATTGTGGGTAACCATAATATTAAACGTGATGACCCCGTGTTCGGCCGACTTAGACCCTAAATTCATAATATTCGGTTGATTGATCAAGGGGTCTATTTTCTGCCACGATAGCGAAGGGAAACTACTTGTGATACCGGCAGAAGGCTAGCTCCGTGTTGAATATCGCTTTTGTGTTCGGGGCTACCTAAAACGACTAGGAAACTTCTAAAAGGAAAAGTTAAGTTAGACATTGAATATCGTTTCGTTCGTGGGAGGAGTTAGCCGGAAATTGGGCCTTGTTTACTGCCCTTATCACGCGATCTCGAAACGAATGAAGAAAGCTTAAGGAATTTTCAAGAACGATCACTTTTTGTCGTGTTCAGATAGTATAATTATGGAGAATTCAGCACATAAACAAGTTGCAAGAAGTATTTGCGGCGTTCTGTAGCTCCATGTACATAAATACTGTTTGTAAATAATGATTGTGCAAAATGATTTTCGTTTATTTTTCATTGGATCGAAACTGAAAAATATGTTATGCCTTTACAAAGCAAGAATGTACATTGCGAAAAAAAATTGCTTTAAGATTTAAAAAAACGTCATTTAAATAAATAAAAATATCTAAATTAGTATCCATGAAACGAAAATCAAAATAAACAACCTAGAAAATTGTATTGAATATCCACTAAGAAAATAGCGGGCGACATAGTGTTTGCTGTCTAGATCCAAAATCCTCGGGGGACTGAAACAACAGAAACAACTTGGGAAACTGAGATCAGACGGAGCGAAGCACAAAGGTAAAATACCCTCTCAAAAAGGCTTTCGAGGAAGCCGAAGTTTTAAAGAAGGCCAAAGTAAAGGCAGAGAAATAAAGAGAAGAGACACAGAATTAAAAAAATAAAATTTGCCCGAAAGAAACTAAGAAAAACCTTACAAATAAACAAATATGTTGTATAGACATTCCCGTAGCTAATGCGTATTTTCGACAAAACAACTTTTTAAAACAATCAAAATTTCAACGTTTTTAAGCTGTTGTAACCACTTCGCAAAACGTAAAAAATATTTTATGTGAAAAACGATAAGTTTAAAACACGATTTCGGAAAGAGCTAAAGACCTAGAGGAAAAATGAAACACACGACCAACCACGCTGGCGTTCGCAGCCGAATGAGCTGCGAGCTGCGAGTTCGGCTCTCGGCTTACCCGAAGCGGAACCATTTTCTTGGTGGTGGCGCTAAACCACTCTGGTGACGAAAAGTCGAACCTCGCGCGGAAAGCTCGAGCGATATATTCCGCAGCGTCGAAAGATATTCTCCCGAGTTTCACGCCAAATGGGTGTTCTTTCGCAGCACAAATCACTTCGGAAGCAATATATTTATCTAGATGGCTCAAAGAGGACGTGGAAAGAAATGCGTAAATAGGAAAAAAGTGTCTTCCAGTGAGAAATATAAAGAGAAATAGATATATGAACAAACAATCGAAAGTAAGGTAAAAAAAACATTTCAAAACAAAAACGTATAATGGATATACGCTTTCGCAAAAATTTACATCTTTTTTATTAAATTCGCCCGGTAAAGTGGGGGCTTTTAAGTTTTTCTGTTATTTAAGAGAAAAAAGATGCAGTGATCTGTTTTATTCATTTTTCACAATTACAATAAAATTTATAATAAATAAGTGGTACGTATTAGTACCAATATCCAAATATGTAAATAAGTATACTGAGTATTTATGTTAATATAAAATATATAAAAACCTAAGACAAGTTTTTTTTTGGCCCAGATCTGCGGTTCGATAGAATAAAAAAAGGAATATGAAGCAATGGTACGTTGTGAATAATTACAATAATTTTTATTCATAGATTTCTTGCTCGTTCCGTATTATGCTCGTTATTATGCATAGGGCACTGAAGGTATCAATATATATTGTGGGCGTTATTTTGGGAAGTTTAGTTCTGCGGACAGCGACAGGTACCGAGTAAGTGGATGTTTAGAAAGCATAATATCGCGTAAAATACGAAAAGTTTAAGAGAATTTACAAACGCAAGTGCCATCAAAATGGTAAATTCTCTGAATTGTCTCGTATTTGACCCGATATGCTACCTAAGCACCCAGTACGCTTAGCACACATACATAATTTAAACGCTTTCGTTGAGCAAAAAAAAAAGGTGATCGTACGTAAGCACCATAAGAATGCGTGGCGCTTACGTTTTTCGAACGTGTGAATTCTCTAATAATCCCGCGCCCCCGTGAGATGTGATCCGAAGGCGGCTCAGGGTAATTAGGGGCGGCCGCGGCGGGAGGATATACTCGGTGTAAATGGGTTATGGATTTTATGACCAAGAGGTTTCAGCTCTGCGCTCCTTGTTAAACACAAATTGATTTATGCCATGTTCATTAATTAATCGCGGTAGGTTGATAAAGCAAACATAATGGACATTTGTGTTTTAAATACAATATTTTTTAATTGACAAAGTTAAACAGACAAAACTTTTTTTTCTTAAAATATTAAAGGATCAATGAACTCTGTTATTTAAAAAAAATTAGATGAAATTTAGAATTAGATTAAATGTCTCTTTTAAAAAATCTTCTTTTAAAAATGCTAAATGGGGAATTATTCTACAAGTCAGATTTGAATAAAAATAATAATGTAAGATTGAAGATAACCATTTTTTTCTTTATGAGAAATGTAAATACGCAGTTCACAGAAGTATGAAAGTTTATAAAAATTAATTAGATGATTATAAAACGAGATGATTAGTTTGTAAGTACATAATATATAGTTTGTCAACTTGTGTGTTCCGATTGATACAGTCGGCTGTGTTAGCGAGAGGGATCCGGTGCTGTGTACTCGGTACACAGTTCACCCTAAAAGTAATCTTTTCAATCCAAGGAAAACTTTCCCGTTAGCTAAGCAGAGCGAAAGGCAAAGGAGGGAAACTCCGTGGGTGGGTGGGGTGGGAGGGGGAGGCTGTGTTTGTGGAATGGGGTGAGGTTCACCACTTATTTTCTTAGTTGAATTGCCTTTCAATGAAACGTACGTGTATGAAGTTATTTCATTTTATATTTAAAATCTGTATACGATATTTCAGGTTAGTTCTAAAAAAATCCTGTAAAAACGCGAATTAATGACAAAAGACCGTGTATGAACTATTTATTTTTTAAATTTAAACGAAGTCAAATGAAACATAATTTCCATGATACATTTAAATTTGGCTGGATAAAACATAGAAAATCAACTCAAATGTTGTATTACTTTAAATATTTAGAATTAAAATTACTTCATCTGTAAATTCTCTATTTATATATATTATTATCTGCACGAATAAATGAGGAATTTTACGTCATACGCATACATGAAGTTTGGTAATTGCATAATTAAAAACTGTAAATCGATTATACAGTTGCTTTGTATTGTAAAGTGAGAGCATTATTTACTTATATTTTTAATGTTATATACACACAGAGTAAATTAAATATTTCAGGGTCAATATATATAACATAGCACCAATGCACAACACAATGTATAAAATATATTTCTGGGGACATCGAGAGTGAGGAAACAAGTATTTGAAATGTTTATGTTGTGTGTATGTTGTATTGTGGTGCGTGTGTGGAGTGTAACTAATTATATAATGTAAAAGGGTGCGTACATAAAAAAAAAACAAGATTCAAACATTAAATATATAATATTTATAAATCGCCAGTGTCCGCCTCGTGGTGTAGCGGTAGCGCGCTGGGTTGCCATGCATGAGGTAGCGGGTTCGATTCCCGGTGGGGGTCAATGTGAAATATTTATTTGAATATGATTTTCACATAAAGATATTTCAGATGATAGCTTGGACTGGCGCTGAAGCGTAAGACTGATCATCTTCATATAATAAATTATAAGATTTACTGCACTTTTTGTACCAATGCAGTAACATATGCACGTATGCACCATTGGGTGTGGATGAGGGAAAGAAGCAGTAGTAGATGAATCGGCAATCTTATAATATTTGCACATATTTACCACTCCATTACAAATCATAATAACATTATCCGTTGATTCTTCTTTGTAAGAAAACCAAAGGTTAAGTTGAAGGGAATTCCGTATGCCGCATGCCTGTAGGTGTAGGTACATTCAGCGGTTCACACCCTTCTCAGGAGTAATGTGAAGGCGGGAAACAACCCTCACCCTTCACCGAGGAATGGGCATTCAGGCCTGTACTATAATATAAGGCATCACATCGAGGGTGACAGGGGCAGAGCGCATTCCATGGCAGATTTTGCTACAAGACAATGAAATAATTCGCGATTTATACGTTTGAGCATTTTTAATCGGAATAGACGTTTAAAGCAAAAGACGAAGAAGTTTAAGTAGGTCAATTAAATACGATATTTTTTTCCCTTGCAGAGGCTCGGCCAAATATTTCGACATTTAAAAACCTGTTGATGTATAAATAAAACATTCCGTCAGCTTAAGTAAACAAAAAATAAAGCAGCCTTGTATAATCAAAATAATTGGATAATAAAATAAACGCGGCAGCTCGCGGATTCGGTAAAGCGCTATTATTTTGGTAAACTTCGGGGGGGAAAAATCATATCGTTAAAATTCAGCAAACAAAGGGTTAATATGGTGACACGCGATACCGTTCCGCGTCGAGGAAATGTCGACTTTATTACAGCTGGGAATAAGGACTAGTCCCGTCCGCGGGCGACAAGAAGGAAAACTCGTTGATAACAAGAGCAGGGTGGGCTTAATGTATGTGGAGCAATGTGGAGCGACAAATTTATGAAATCGATAAACGAGCGACGAGACGCGACGTTGACATATTGTGGTGTTGACAACAGATTAAATATTTGGAAATGCCGGAGATGGGGAATTTAGCTTTAATGGTTCAATAACCACCACTCGGATTTATGGGACGGATTTAAATCCAATATTGGGTTAGATTAAATATCATAGATTGGCGTCATACAAGAAAAGCGATATCTAAACAAGATGTCACAAGCAGCTCTTAGGTGATTCCGATAAGAGTGAACACCAAACAATGAAACATAATAAGTCGAGCTTACAAAATATAGGCTTTTTGTACCACCAACTTATCTTTTAAGGTGAAATCTGAAATTTGACAGCTACTTAAAGAGGAATATTGAATTATAACAAAAATATATACCCTCGACTAGAAAATAAACTGACATACTTGTTGTGATCGTTGACGTAATATTGCCTTAATATAAAAGCATGTCGGAGCGAAAATTTTATTACGTCACGCCGAATAATAATTATTTTCAGTAGCAAAATATTATTTAGGATAACTTTCACGGCAATATGAGGCGGAAGAGTGATACACAAAATATGTGGAGAATAACGAATAATCCACCGAGAGCGCAGCTTCATTAATTATATATAATTTTATAGCCGCCTCAATACGCTGACGGCACTAAGCGCTATAATATATCTCGGCGGATTAGACATATACAATAAATGTGAAAACAAATTGGCATATTTTTCAAGCAGAATGACGGATACTACTGGGACACGCGATTTCACACTGTAATAAAATACACAAAAAATAAAAATCGTTTTGCTTTATGATGTGTCTTCTAGTAAAAGAAAACCTCGCCAAGTTTCATAGATTATTTACAAAACATGTTTTCAGCGGTTAAGCGTTTACGGCTTATATTGATAAAGAGATTTTAAGGCAAGTGAAAAACTCGCCAGGGGTGTCAATTAACATCGATAAAACTTCTGGTTGATTACTTGGAGATTTTACGAGGAACACGGAGGAGCTTTTTCTCTTGTCCCCTGAGTTAATTACTATGGAACAATTTAATTAAAAATTCTAGGGCGAGATAAGATGTTCCCAAGCGGGAAGAGAAATAACAGAGTATTTCGCGCAAGATGCTAACGTACAAAGCTTGAGATATCAATTTATTTATGCAGAAAATAAACAAAGGATTTTTTTTGATAAATCATCTTAAAAATGGAAATCATGGTCTTTTCCTTGGAAGTGTCACAAATAGTACTAAAAAGAAAAGAAAATTCTATAAAGTAGAACACGTTTAAAATAAATACAAATGACACAAAAGATTTTAGTTCCTACCATGTAATTAAAATAGTCGGTATTCAAATTAAATATAAAGGAGATAAAACCTCTCTAAATTATACTTAAACGAAACATTTATCAGCGCTGAGCTGCGCGAAACACGACAATCCCTCATTTTATTTGGAGTAATTTAATGTTATAGCGGTTGAATGGGAATGCCCTTATCGGAGCACAATTTACGGGGGGAAATAATAATTTGTAGAATACCATCGTCTACGGAAAATTCGCTGGATGCGAGCCAGACGACTGTGCGCCGAGGGAAAAATGAAGCTTCGATATTCTTAGCCAAGAATCCGGAGCTCCAACTGATCGTTCACAATGTTACTTTAAACTTTTATTTACGACCGAGTAATCGAATTACGGTCGGGGCAATCGAAAATGCAGATTTCCTAGCAACTGCAGCGAGGGAGAAGGAAAGCGAATCGAAGGGTTCCTTTCAAATTAGAGAGGATCGGATGAACTATTACTAATTGAGAGAGCGCAAAACAGTATTCCATTCCGCATCTTGGAACTAACAAACTAATCCACTTACTAGATACTTATACCAGTTTTAGATCGTTTCATCCCGTAATCTAATTTTACAAATGTCAAAACTAAAATAGTTCAAAATTACAACCTGATAAAATCATAGATAGAGAGATATTTTTAAATTACACAGTATGTATTGTAGATATGAAAAGCAAAATAAAAATTGTGCTGAAAAGACTTGCTAACAATAATGTGTTAAAAAGCATAATACCTTAAATTTAAATAACGGTTACGTTAATAGACAAATTACAATAATGGCCCGACTAAGCTTAATAAAAGCTTTTTGGGTCATATTTTAAATGTTTATGCTTAAGCTAAGGGTTTAATTTAGGCATTAAAAAGACACAATAAGTCGCTTACAAAAATGAATATAATTTTAAGACGGCATTTTTTGTTGGAAAAAATCGCATGCGTGGATCGTTGCGTATTCTGATATCTTAAGCTAATTCCTGCATTGCTAATTCCGTCAGTGATTAAACATTGTAAAGTATTTGTGTGAGTAAAAAAACATCATCACGAAACAAATGGATTACATTTAGTAATTGTGATCTCGACGGTAATCGACCTCGGAGCTCCCGTTGAATAAATCGGTGTTTTTACCATTGGACTTGGGGAAATGGGGCCGACCTCCCCCCGCAGGAGTCCTGGTAGACTCTATAAACGCTTAATAAAGTTTTACTAGTTTTGTTTATAGAAATAAAATAGGACATATTCTCAGATATCGGTTAAAAGCAAACAGCGATTCCGAATTAGGGGTAGGTAGGGCAGGTTGACACGGTGCCAAAGTGCAGCCAATATCAGTGGAGCAAAGTGGAACCATAACGCTGCGGAATCGCGCAATTTAGCCGCCACACGCTGCCGCCTGCCGCTGCCGGTGATAAGTGGCCATGTTCAACTAACGGAAAATTTACTCAAACACGGGTAAGGGTTGTTTATCTACTTATCATGTTCCGAGTTCTCAAATCTCCACAGCGGAATGAGGGCCCGTGATATATTATACTCATAGACTTACTCAAAGATAGAATGGTAAAACTAATATTGTTCAGGTAGATAGCCAATATATTATGCACAATGTCAATAGAATCAAACTAGAATTCTATGTAGTATGGGCACAGAATAGAAGAGCCCTTAATAGTATTGACGTATGATTTTAATTACATATTAACAATCTTGATAAGAGGGCATTTTTGATTAATGAAAAACACCAAAAATAATAGAGTATTAAGATTCGTTCATAAAAAAAGGGCTAAATTATCTATTAAAAAAACATAAAGATTTAACTGAAATTTTTCTTCAATGTTGATTGATATTTTTTGAAATACTTGTGATAATCAGAGGTGTACGACCTCCTTGTCCCCGGGGGCCAGCGCCGCGAGCGCCGGCAGCCGCTTGCTGCCCAGCGCGGGGCGACCGGTTGCGCATTTGATAGCATTCTGAAAAAAACAATTCGTTAGTGTTACAGTGAGGAGAGCAGAAAAACTTTATTAGATAGTATGATTCATATTAGTAAACACTTAATTAGCATTTTTTCATTATGGATTTATTATGATGATGGAATAAAAAAGTCATACCAGTAATGTTTGGTTAACGAATACGGAATTGATATAACAGAGTTATTATTATTATTTTGCATAATTTATATAGCGCCGTTTTCGTATAAATATATCTCAAGGGCGTTTTAACTGTTGAATTTAAATTAAAATATGTTTTATCAATTCTTAATGGTTTGGAAAAATTTAAGTGAAAAAAATAAGTCATTCATTCTGTAAATTAAAAATATAGGAAAAGATTTGTTAGTTATATGGAATTATAAAATTATATAATATTATTCGACGAGGAAAATGCAACCTACTTAGGTACTGTCTTTACCGACATAATGTCGTATAATGTAAGTGCTAGTAATGACATATGATTTTAATTCTTCCATGGTGGTCTTTCATTCAACGTAATAAGCATATATGTATATTACACAGTCATAAATTTACATCATAACATTATAGACCAACTTGTTCAGCAAAAATAACAGTTTTTAACAAATCGTGGGGAAATGAATAAAGGATAACGTAATGTAATGTTACAGCGTTCAGTAAATCGTTAGAGCCAACATTAGATATAATAAATGAATGAAATTGAAAGGGAACATGTTGGAATAGGGGGAGAAAAGTTTATAGACCACTTCACAAGGGATCCTAGATCTTACCCAAATTCGCCCAGAAATACATTTTGAGAATAAATCGAACTGTATATTAAATGTATGCAAATGAGTCGACAGACAGCTGGCTCATATGAACACAATGCATTACATTGTTTTTTTTTAACATAACTAACTAACCATCACGCCATTTCCCCGTAGGAGTAGGCAGAGAGGATAAAACGCCATACCACTCTGTCCTGACAGACTTCCTTTGCTTCCTCTACATTCATACATCTTCTCATGCACATACGCCGATTATTCCGACTTTTCATTGACGTACTTGGTCATGCCATGTCTTTCTCGGCCTTCCGCGGCCTCTAAATCCAGGCACACTTGCATTTTAACTTCTTTTAGCCGTTCTTTCATCACTCATTCGCTCCACATGACCAAACCATAATAAAAGCACTTTCTTAATTTTGTCGATAATGCTTATCTCAGCTCGCACTCTGCTCTAATTTCGACATTTGTACACCTATCGTTCATAGTCTTAGTCTACTTTTATCCTTCTTTTTCCAACACCACGCTTCACTACCATACATAAAGGTTGGTACCAGAACTCCGTTGTGTACTACCAATTTTGCCTCTTTCGATAAGTTCTTATTTGCCACTATCGATTTCAAGGCACTTTCCGACATTAACCCTTCTCTAAATGTCCTTATTTAACATAAAACATAAAATAGACGATTACCTTCGCTTATTGACATTTGAATTAACAAAGCTCTCAGCGATTAAATTAATTTGTTTTAGATCAGACATCATGATACCAGACAGCCGTGTAATAATTTATTTACTGAAATGCGTTCATTTTAAGGATTGGTAAGTGTAAATGTGTTTCATTCGAACAAATAAATTGTTTTTAACGGTGAGGCAGCACGATAAGTATCAAAATTACTGGAGTTGACAGGGCGTTTACATTACGGGACGAGGTAGCGGAAATAGCAAATAAACAAAATTATGTTTTATGATCAAATCATTGCTGGGGCTGCGTTCGATGTGTTTACACACATTTTATGAAATTAGTGAAAAGCAAAAGGCATATAATTATTGATTTTAACTAACATAATTAACACCAGTTGACTGAAATATTATAGCGCGGGGTGGATATTAATAACACGGTATTATAAATAATACTATAATTTATTGCACTTTACAATAAACACTTAAGTACTGAGTCGCGACAAGTTTTATTACTATTATATGTTTATGAGATGCTTATTATGTGGGATTTAATTTGAAAGAATTATAGAGCGATAAACAATGCATAATAAAATAAGTGTTCGTTCATGATACATGATAGTATATAAATCTAAGCGAAAAGAGCTGCTGTTAAATGAACATCGCTTATATAAAATAATCAATTAAGTTTGAAAATGCTAAGTTAAAAAACAAATATTGTTAAAATTATTTCAACAGAGAGTAAAAAACAGACGTGATGGCGATCAAATAAGGGACACTGTTATCTTATCAATAATGCGTTATACAGAGTGAAGGAATCAATTGAATTTAAGTGTTACGCTTCCGAAGCTCTTCCATTATGGGAGGAATCGAGAACAAAGTAATAAACCCAAGTGGAATAAACATTGCCACCTACTTTGCGTCCGGTCCAGATCTTTGCCTCAATAATCAAAAAGGAACAGTGGAGAATTAACGATTCAGATAGAGGCCTATTAATATGTTGACCATTTCAGCGAAGTGCCCGAAAGCTTGCGGTTGATAGCTTAGCAATTATAGGATAAAGTCTACAGAAGGTTGTGGCTGTTGCCAGAGCGCTCAGCGAACCGTTCAGTCGGATACATTTTCAGTAAATAAATACATTTCTCGTGAACACTACTGTAACAGTTTTTCACTAACATTCAACAAACTCGATCAATACACTATATTACGACGCTGTTTTATTGTAAAAAAAATCATAATGCATAGAATACAATAATTAAGGACCATTATTGGACCATTGTTTACTAATAACATCTACATTGTAAAAATATTTTATTTATAACATAAATCCTAAAAGTAAATCAAATCTTAAACCATGGGTGGCCAACCTTTTCAGCAGCCGGGCCAGATTTTGGAAATGAGATTTCCTACCGGGCCGTACAACAAAATTTCTTGTGAAATATGTATATTTTTTAAGAAGATGTAACAAAAATGAGAGTCAAACATATTTATTAGATTAGAGTAACAATACAAAAAATAGCAATCCAAAAAATTATCATAAAAAATAAACAAAATATACAATAAATTTTATATCCCGTAGATATGTAAGATTATAGCAAATGGAGACAGATTGATTGTAGGTTGAAGAATTTGTATATTTTGGAAGTATGTTTACAAGAGACGGAAATGGACATTGAGAGAAGGGTTAGTGTCGGAAACATAGTTAATGGTGCCCCGCATTCACGGCTATACCATAGAAGAAATTGTCACATTAGTTGAATCAATGTACTGAGATACTTCCATAATATGGGATATGATACAAACTATGCACGATGGAATGTTCTTTTGGTGGTTTTATGTACACTAATAAATCGCCCTTGAGGTATATATTTATACGAAAACAGAGCTACATAAATTATCCATAATAATATAAATATATTTTTTTCATAATATGCTCCGCGGGCCATTAGCAGACACCCAGCGGGCCGCATGTGGCCCGCGGGCCGCGGTTGGCCACCCTTGTCTTAAACACTCTTCTTTTTATACTGTTCATTACCATAAAAATTATTTTTAAAACATTCCAACATTGACGATGTTACAGGTACCTACCATTCATGAAAAAAGTATACCGTAGATACCTGAATAGTTAAGTAATTATCTGTATTCTGAAGGCCGTGAAAACCTACGAACTTTAATGAAGTAATTGTCGTAAACATATTGAGGTTCTAATGCAAGATGAAAGAAAGCGTCTCTTGTCATTTGAAAGAAATTTAGCTAAGACATGAATCACTTACGGGGCCGTTACACGCAATGAAAAGAGGAAATCCTACAAACATAATTCCTACGAGTAAATAAGTACCTACATATATATTGACGGGGCTAAATGTCGCGTGCTTTTTGTAGAGCGTTTTATGGCTGGATTAAAGGTACAGAGAGAAACGGCGCTAAAGCAATTTGAAAAATGTGAAGTCAGATATGACATTCGGGATACAAATGTTCCGCTGACAGGCTGGGGCCGAAACTCGACTCCCGGGAGTCAGTTTACTAGGGAGCCGCTCCTACGGTAGGGAATAGGGAGACGGGCTACAGTATACAGTGGAAATAACACGCTTTGACGACAAGTTGACACGACGCGCGACGCGACGCGCAGACACAAAGTGAAATGTGTTTATGTAATAGTACGAGAGATTGTTTCCTGTTTTCTAGACAAATTTTCCAGGCGGGAAAACGCTACACCGTCACCGCTCGAACGTGATACTTGAAAAGTGATTCTACGTTTACGGAGAAATGTCACTGTTGTAGACGCAGAGTGAACCCATATGATTTAAAGCGTATTTTGTGATAAGCTGATTAGATTTGTGTACGAGTAAGCTCGAATCCATTAAACATACATTATCTTATTAAAAACATGCTAGTTGGTTGGAAGAAATTGCTTTCTAGTCATAAATACGCCAATGTCCAAAATCCGTATGCTCGGTACATACTCGTAAGTGCAAACAAAAAAAACAGCTAAGAAGATCGAAAAAAAAATCCAATGAACCAACTCAACAATGAAATATGATTAATTTTACTTAATAATTTCATTTTACATATTTAAAGCAATTATGAAAGAAGAACATGGATATTTCAATTTTTACTACCTCTCCGTCACGTGTAAAAAATTTATGATATTTATGTTCGGAATGTTGTGGAGTCCCAAGGTAGAGTTATAAAACAATGTCGAGCGTAAATAAACAAACGAGTAATACCAATAAAAACATAAATCAGATGCCTACATCGTCGAGTAGCGTTGAACATGCACCACTTATCCAATAACAAAAACGGTGGCATATCAATGATGGATACCTTGTACCGGCGAATACCGAGCATACCACGCCCGTAATAATATTTCTGCCGGTAATTCGCGATCCGCCGCCCATCGTCACCTCAGTGGCTAGTGGCTAGTGGCTAGTGGCTAGTGGCTAGTGGCTAGTGGCTAGTGGCTAGTGGCTGGTGGCTGGTGGCTGGTGGCTGGTGGCTGGTGGCTGGTCGCTGCTGGCTGCCACAATAAAGCGATAACCGGTTCGGGCGGGTGACAGAACGAATATCTCATCGGAGCTAAACGTCACGATAACACTAATGGAGAGTGCGGCGGTATTATTACGCCGGGATCGGGGGGCAGCGTCACCATGCAGACAGTTCATTCACGCCGGCAGTTATTAATAACTACAAGCTGTAATAATTATTGTCTATAGAAATGTAGACTCGTCAAAATGTGCGAGGGAATTCCTCGCCAGAACATCTGCTCCTACAATTCCGCTAAATGACGCGGGAAACGTTCGCCAGATTAGATACCTCCAGGGAGAACATAACATACATATTATCAAAGTGTAATAATCTACTTTCAACAGCTAACAAAACATCAATAGAATCGTAAATAATATGTTATTACTAAAATAATTTTCACAAATGTAAATACTTATTTTGATAAATATCATCCAATACGTAATCACGTTAAGATGGTAGATAAAGCGAAATGTTCATAGAATTTATTTAGCAGGAAATTTAATAAAGTTATAAAAATAAACATGTTTTACACTTGTAGCTTTCAAGTAAATCTCAATTTTAATTGAATATTTAAAAGCGATTAACGAACTGGGCTGAAATCACAGTAGGTATTTAAATTCGTTCATCAAACGACTGATGGCAGTAAAAAATAATGTTTTGAAAAGTGGAGCAGGTCACGCGAGAACACTGCTGCAGTAAAACTTTGGATAATTTAATAACACTTTGTCTGTTAGTTGCTCTGGCGCTCTGTTTGTGCAAAAACTTTAGTGTTGAACGTGAAAATTTACACGAATAAGCGCTAATCAGACAAACGTACGGCTTTACTTTTGCAAGCATATTTATGCTACATAAATATATCAGGAATTTTCCAACGATAACATGCCATACAAATATTAGGTACTCTAAATAATGTCTACATTAAAAGCGGCATTTTTGTACACAAGACAAAGAATGGAAAAGTTTTAATACAATAATATTGTGGATTATGTATAAAAGTGTAAAATAAGAATTAATTGTAATATTCTACAACATAGCATCTGTTTAGTTCAAGTTCAAATTATCTTTTTTCGGAGAGTAATTTTTTTTTATTAATCACAAAAAATATTACAAAATGGTTGAAATAAATTTGTCCTCACTAGGGTAACCGTGACGTGAGAGGACTAATTTACTTTTTTTTTTTTAAATTATCGCCAAACGACGCATTTTTATTTATTTTGACTTACTTATACTAGAAAAAATATTATTATTGTCTCAAGTAATGACAAGATGAGGCTTGACCAAATTAGAAATATTTTTGATAAAAAAATCAAACATAAAAATGGTTTAAAAACGTGTATTGTTAAAAATTTAAAGACTTCTGAGCTATAAATCTCAGAATAACGTTTTCAAAAGGTAATACGCCGTAAAACAATGCGAATACTGTATATTAAAACAAGCATTTTTCCGAGATGACTTGCTGGGAAAGCACACCTTTATATTCTCCAAAACACAGCGGAAACATTTGAGCGCAAAAATTATACCGACAGGAATATGCCAAGAGGGAGAAAATCCAGTTACGATCAATCATCATTGTTTTGCTTTCAGAATCAGGAACGGGAGTGGTAGGGGGAGTGGGGAGGTGTGGAAGGCGAGACGAGAAGGAAACAAAAAAAAATTGACAGCGGCAAGATAAAAATTTACCGACGTCAGATATTATTTATACACCGTTGGACACAATTTTAATGAATGACAATCTAAAAACATTACGTAAGGCAAAATAGTTATTCCGAAACCATCAGAATTTTTTTTAAATTTAGTACTTAGTTAAAATCATAAAAAATAATATACCTATCCAAATGCACACTATATTATGTAAATATTATACAATTTTCAGCCACTAAGCACTGCATAAACAAAAAATATACAAAGAATATTTTGTTTGAATCATTATAGCCCTAAACCGCTTATAGACCTAGTTGCCTACAGTTAAATCAGCGTCAGTAAGCTGAGAACGTGTACGTTTTCACAAACGTTAATAATAAGTAAACCCTGATATGTATCGCGCTAGTAAAATAATTTATCATCAAGCAGTGGACCGTCCCGACGGTAATTCACATAATCTTAATCATAAAAATTTTCTGCGAACGAGCGTTAAATTTAACCGTGAGAGAGCTGCCGAGTACTTGCGCCGAAATATTACGGCGGGTGGCCAATAAAGCCCGCAAACTTTACAAGGTCCCCAATAAAGGCAGAACGAGCACCTAGCTAGGGACATTTGTATGTATGAACCGTAAAGCCGGCAGACATAAATGTGGAACATCGGCCGAGGGTGGCGGCTCATCAAAATTCAGCGGGCGGCCGCCCATTATTAAATGTATCGACGGAGGCGGAGGCGGGCGCGGCCGCTCCACCACGGCAAGACGCCGAGTGTGCTACTTCGGCTACTAGCCTTGCTCAGAGGGAGATTGATTCTACTGACTTCTTATCTCGCCACATTATTACTAATCGCCTTAACACAATCTCACATTATAATTTGATGGATGTTGTACACAACTGTATGAAGAGAAAAATCACTAACAACTGTGAAGTTATTCTACATAATTTGTTCTAATAAAAGAATATCATATTTCTACATGACTCTTCACTCTTAATTACAAGAATGATTCGTAGGTGAAAATGATAAATAAGATTGTACTTTTAATTTGTTCTCGTCTAAGCTGAAAATATCAGCGCCAGAGCGACGAAATGTGTTGAAAGTACCTTGTAATGAAAGCGGATATATCCCCGTCACAAGGTACGGCTGCTGTTAGTGAACGTGATACCTGTGGCTGTAGATAATATATATCTTACGGGTTATGTAGAATTTAAATTATATCGAGGGTGTGGACAAAAAAATTGCGAAATAAGTCAATTAAAGTTATGTGACTGTCTTGTAAATATACATTATACAGTTTACAATTAACTATTATTAGATATGTATGTGTAAAAAAATTAGAAGCAAAAAATAATTAATTGATTTAGAAAACAAATCAAAATTAATATTATCTGGACCCGGGATCCTACGCTGGACTAAAAGTCGCATGCGACACTCGGAAAGGCAAGTGATCTACGGTACAAAATCATTTGCATGAAGTTGAAGTGTCGCATGCGACTTTCAGTCCAGCATAAGACCCCTGGTCCTGGACCTTCATATCATACCCTGTGT
Source organism: Micrasema minimum (assembly GCA_022494985.1). Classification (NCBI taxonomy): domain Eukaryota; kingdom Metazoa; phylum Arthropoda; class Insecta; order Trichoptera; family Brachycentridae; genus Micrasema; species Micrasema minimum. The sequence goes on from JAGVSP010000305.1 coordinate 154,596, forward strand.
ATACGACTTACACATTATATGATAAATAAATAAAGAAATAAATGATTGTCGAGAGTTTAAGATTGGCCCAATATCTTACAATATTTTGCATACACTTACAATATTTTTCCAAAATAATGCATTTTTTATCGTTAGAAAACAATTCTAAATCTATTTGCGACATTTTAATTCAGATCGCAGAATAAATAAAAAAAAAAAAAAAAGAGCATGCGTAATGATTCACGGCCCATTTGGACAGGGTGAGGAGAATCCCCAAGAGAGGAAGGACCAGATATAAATAGGAGGATCGGTCCATAACAGCCGCCCACAGACACCGGGAGATGAAAGAGATCAAGTAAGATACGACACCATCCCTTATGATGATAGGCTTAGTTGCGGCTTACCAGGATTGGATATTGTTTGGAGACTTGTGTGGTGGCTCTCCCCTCACCACCGCCCGTAGGGATTTCTCCTTTGCTAGGTGTAGGTAAAGAAGAAAACAGAGAAGTGTATTTTTCGTGGTGAAAACATACGTTGGGAACGATTACAAATCAAACAAGTGTGTCTTATTCGTTTTCGTTTTAATAAAATATTAATAAATACTTTTATAATTACATAATTATATACTTTAATAAATACATTACAATAAGCTGTTGACCAGATACCATAATTATTTTTTGGCGACTTCACAATCACAATGAACAATATTTTTTCTAGCTATTAAGTATATGTTGTATTTTAAAAAAATCGTATTTGCATTCTCAACCCAAAAGTAATTCATTGTCTGTTTTCACGAAACAAATTATTATGGACACATTGACGAAATAAATAATAAACACTTTAAACCTCAAACCACTGAGGAAGCCATCTGAATAACAACCCTGACACATAAAAAAATAAAAATACACAATTATAATAATTATTTTCGGAATTTTAATAAACTTATAAATAGCGGTTTCAATTAAAAACATTCAATTCGAAAAATAAACATTTTTAATAAAAATATATATTATCTGCCTTCGTAACTTAATAATATTTCTGAGAATCCTCGGCTTATTATTAAATCTACATAAAAGCCCGTTGGTAATCCATCCGCATCTTGAGAGCAAATTTCTCATCAATTCAAACTTAAATTAACTAGTCTTTCTTTAGTAATTAACCTTTCGTTTGGCATCGAAGATTACTCAACGAGAACTTCTTAATTAAGCCCAATTGAAAATGATTAAACTACCTTCTAATCTACTAAAACCTTTTTTTAAATAAATTATTCTCTCCAAAATCTAAAGAAATATTTTGATGATTGATAAAACATACAATCCAATTTTTTTATTTATTTTTTATTTAAGAATGCTATGCTATTGATTGTTTAATTTCAAATTGATTAAGTGTGAAAAGTGTGAGTTGTTCAAATATTTGCAATTTTCTATGATTTGAAAGTGTTAATTGAAAGTTAAGGAGAAAATTACTATCCGTAATAAACAGCTGTCAGGATTTTGATGGAAAGTAACGGACGGTATTATTATTACGTACGTGGGGTGGTCCAATGGCCAACTGTCTACCCTATCCTGCCCACTGGCACTGCCCACTGCCCAGTGACACACTTTCAAACAAATAAGTGGGAAAACCTACCGCGATGAAAATAATCACTCGTCCTTAGGCGAGGGAGCCGGCACAAAGCCAAGGGACTAAGGGTGGCCCGTGGGATTAAAACCATTAAATTATCATAACAAACAGAGAATAGGCAAATGTGTCAGGGGTAGTCTCCCCTACCGGCAGTGGGGAGGGGAGGGGGGCGTGTGGCGGGATCGCAAACACAAACGTATAAATATATTGCCTCGGGCTGGGTTCGTTGGGTTTAGCAAAGCGATACCGCAATCAAACAAGAATTAATGCGTGATAATGTAGATTAACTCAATACTAAATGCTCGAGCATTCGTGTTTCGTTGCGTTTAAAAATTAAAAGTAAAAACAATTCATGTACAATTATCAACTACAGCTTATAATCAAAAACTTTTTTAAATTACGTTTTTAACAGTAAGTAAAATAATATTTAAACCCAACAAATTTTTAATTCGAAGTCTAGATATAAATCTATGTATTATTTTGATTATGTTCTTGTTAGGAAAAAATTAAAGCATAAATTCTATTAAAATGTTTAAATCGGCTAAATGACGATTAAAGCGCTACCCCAATAATCCGAGTAAAACATAACACAATGTAAGGAGTATAATAGTGGGTACAGGTACAAGTAATGGTAGATAATAGTGAGATGTAGGATCACAACCCCCAGGCAGTAGGGGTAAGATAATTTAATATCAATTGCCTCGAGGGAAGCTCCTTTATGGCATTAATCAGAATACATCACGCCAAGATGGTAACTCATCTCAATCTATTATCGCTCCATTCAAATTATACATATACATATTTATAATCCCTTATTGCACGAGAAATCTGGGGCAATGTTGATGTTCGTGAAAACAGGGTAGGTAGATTATTTTATTAAGTGTGTGTCGGATATAAGTTATTATTTCATTACCATCCCAAAAAGGGGATTGTAATTAAATCGTGTTTTGAATATTGCACTTTATTGAGGATGATAATATTATACCCTCTACGCTGCGTATTATTAGAAGAATAATGGTATAAAAATTTATCATTACTTTCTATATTTTTTCGGTGTGCTTTCTTATTAGAAAAAATAAAAACTTGTATCATTATGGTAAAAATACGCAGGTAACACGATAATGAGTGTTTGTGATAAATATTTAACAATGATATTATCACAGGCAAAAATCGAATACTGGTTTTCCCAGTCTTAGAAACAAAAAGGTATACAATATCCATCAAAAGAACTCGACGTAATACTCAAAGTAATTGATACATTTTATTTTTAAATTTGCGTTCAAAACGAGCGTTTGCGTCATTACAGCATTTGCATGAGATAAAGATGTTATTTTTTTTTAGTTTTGTTGATACGCATCAGGGTAGGCAAAGGCAACGTGCTTTACATCAAACAAATATCTCAAACGAAGAAAATAAACAGTGAATAGAATTTACATTGAAAGTCATGGAACTTATTTGTTTTTTTTTTAACCAATTAAAAAGAAATTCTGTGAAACGAATAGATAGGATAATTCTTTATTGTGACGACATGCGGCAGTATTCCAGGCCATTTCATCTTAGGGAGACATCAGAACATGATGTCTTGTTAATATCGGCGATTTTCTCCGCTCTCTCGTCCGATGTTTGCGCCCATTCAGCAAATAATACAATAACTGCTACCGACATGAAATATCGCAACACGGGGGATGAGTAATGCGAGTGTCGGCCGTCCGACCTCGCGTCACGACTGGGATACTCGACTGGCAGCACACGGTATCCAGTATCCAGTATCCAGTATCCAGTATCCAGTACCTACCGGGACTCGCTACATGCAATAAACAAGGTGTAAATCACGACCCGACCCGTAAAGTGAACACTCAATGTCACTCGCTCCTCTCTCGGGAAACATCCCCGATAGATGCGTCAAAATAATTTACTCTTCGACTTGAACAGCGTGAGAAAACATGGCGGCGGGAAATTTCATCATTACCCGCCTGACTTCACACAGCAAAAAGGAAAGTTTTAAGCTTATCATTTTCTGAAGTTTGAATTAATAATTTTAATTGCGCAATATTAAAATACAATTTTCTGCGTTATTTACAACGAAATGTAAAGATTGAAAATTATACGAGGCAAACACGACCTTTAATCAATAATTTTAACAGCACACCGTTAAAAAATCACAATGGTAAAATTGGGTGTTGCTTGGTATGTACATACTTCTTACGATAGACAAATTTAATAAGTGTAAACAAATTGTAATATTATGTGCGTCCACCTCGTAGCATAATGGTAGTGCATTTGGCTACCGTGCATGAGGTTGCGGGTTCGATTCCCATAGGGGGTCATCATGAAATATTGATTTACATGTTATTTTCATATTAATATTTCGTGTGCTGAAGTGTATGGCTGATCATCTTACCTTCATGATCGAGAATAACTGCACTTGGTGTATCGATGCAGTGCCCTATGCACCACTGGGTGCGGGTAAGGGAAAGTAGTAGTAATATTATGTTAAATGTATTAAATAAACAATTTACAGGAAAATCCATGTTATCACACTATAAGTGCTTAAAGCAAATGATAAAATTCTCATTCTATAAAATGTTTACAAAATCAGAGATGTAAAAGTTCTGAAAATAGCACCATAAATAATATGCAAACATAACAGATTCCAACAGATTGCCGTCAGACGAGACGTTGCGAAAATATACGTTCATCTTGCGCTGCAGACGTTTATCTTGCCAGCCAACGTCTTGTCGGGCGCATTCGGAAATATTCAGCAAATGTGTTTATGCGAAGTCTACAGATAATACGAAAAACTCAAACAGAACTGTTGTGCATACGAAGTGACAAGCATGGCAGATGCATTCCACAGGAGCAGACTGCGAAGGGCGAGATGCACTCTGAGATCGTAAACCTCTAATGTACGCCTCACTTACACAACACCACTCAAGATTTGAGAAGCTAACATTTAATTATTATACGAGTGCGCAAGGAAAGATCAACTACTGACCCAACAGTTGCTGTTATGTTACACTATTTTGTTTATTGCCATAATAATAAATCTGCAGATAAATAGGTACTTAATACTATTACATCATTTTGTGTTGATTGATATTGATACTGGTACTGAAGCGTATGACTGATCATCTTACCTTCATGTAATAAAATGATCAAGATACACTGCACTTGGTGTACCGATGCGTGCCCTATGCACCATTGGGTGCGGATAAGGGAAAGTAGTAGCAGTAGATATTGATTGAATTAACAAAATATTATAGTGTAATATAGAGCATTATCGACAAAATTAAGATAAGGCTTTTAAGATGGTTTGGTCAAATCAACCAATCTTTTATTTCCTTAGCACCCACATCTTAAATATTATAAGCAAGAGCATTATATTACAGTTTTTACATATTCGAGGGAAAATGCATAAAATAAACTACAACGGCATATTTTTCGTAAGGAGAAAAATAAGTCTTGTTAAAATAGACTTGGGTGAAATATTTCTTTAAAATATGCAGCAGTAAATAAGAGTACAGGAAACGAATCTGAAAATTGATGATACCCAAATAGCTATGCTTTATTCGACATACGGCGAACATTTCTCTTCCCGACTCCCGACTCCCGGCTACCATATTCCTCACAAGAGTTGTATTATTTGCGGAACGTGTAACATTATTTTGCTAAAACATTTGAGATATGGGAAAAGTTTCGCATGACATACAGCGCTTAGCCCCCGGAAGCAAAAAGAAAGTTAAATAATATTAAAGTCGTAAAAATATTCCAACTTTTACAATGAAATTTGCGAGCTTGGTCCAATGGAGGGAAATTTGGCTGAGCAAATTTATTCAAATTCACTTTATTACGAATACTCCATTATTTGAAATATATATCCAACTTAAAAGCGAACTTTTCTTTGTTATATTATGACAATATTGTAACATTTTTACGGTAAGAATATCACCATTAGTTAATAATGGAATCTTGCCTACATCTACATAATAAAAACTGATTTACGTGAGGTTTGTGAATAATTTGACAGAGTGACAAAATACAATCGTTCAGAAAATAATGAATAATAAAACATTTCGTATTATTTATAGTAAATTGATAACTCATAATATTTTCTATGTGGGTCATTGGGCGATTAAGTCATTGTACACAACTGTATTACAAAACTCAAGAGAACATAGTTCACGAATAGCTGGTACCCTTTGTAATTACAAAATGTTGGATTAATTTCGTCCTCGTCGCCGTTGTGCGGTGAAAGGCGTGAGCTAATCAGTCATCACTGCTGTGGACGTTTCATAACATCACTTCAGAACCACTACTGTAGCTTTGTACCTACACTACAGCGCATTCCGAACAAAACACACTATGAAATATTGTCAAATTTCTCTAGTATAAACTAAACCCAAAGTACCAAAATGAACATACCAACAAGTGAATAGTACTTTCCAGTTTATAAAGAATATTTTATTCTTCACGGGACTACTTTAGAGAATATGAAAAATATTTATATACGTACAGGTTCATATTTCCTTTATATACGAGTAAAATACACCAAGCGCACATTGAGAAAGTAATAGTTGATAAGCATATTGACTATATTTATAAACAATACGTAAAATAAATACAAAAATGTACTTTTCGTATTTCTCTTAACTCTAATCCGATGTTTGTTTTACCCGAGTGAAATGTAGTGGCATAATACATTTAATATCTCTCAGAAAGACGAAACCGTTGTTGGTCCTAACTATTATTATGGGTAGTGTCGGAGCTAGCTGTATAAAACTTTACACTAGATAGTTACTAGTTAGCTAAGTAGACGGCTACATGTCATACCGGAGAGAATAATATTATGTGGTGACTGGAGAGCACCGCTTATTGGGAAACTAAAGCCCCTTTAAGCGGGATTTGAGAAGCTTGCTACAACTAGACATTCAACGGAATTTGTGATTACAGATTTGTATTAAATTTTGCCGAAATTTCATAGTTTCTTGGCACAGGGCGGGTAATTTAAGTGAAAGGTGGAACATTTGGGGATGGGTACCTACTGTAAAGCTGAGCTTTAACCCCTTAAAATGTTACTACAAACATTACATATTCTGGAAATTTTATCAAATAAATTGTTAATAAAGAGATAGACGAAGAAATAATAAATTTAATTTTTTTAAATCGGGTTGTTTTCCGGGAGAAGAGTAGTGGAATTTTTTAGGTTTGAATCTCAGTATTTCGTTTACGGTTATTTATGATCAATTGAGAGCAGCTAAAAAATAAAAGAATTTGGATTCGTAATTTAATATTTACGTTAATAAATCTTTAGGGTTAAATAAAAGGTCTAATAATATGTCTTGTCAGTCATTCAAATAAATAAAGGAAAACCATTTTTCAGAAGTCGAAAAATTCCTATCGAGTCTTTACGACCACACGGGAAATGGTGTTTGAAAGCTTAAAGGTAGAATATGCTCCCGATTTACACCCCGCAAACGGGGATGAATGCACACGGACAGGGCGCGTGCGTGCCACGCGAAAAATGCCGTTATGAATTTTAAACACCGTTAGGGGTGAATCTAGATCACCATAATAAAGCGGGTTGTGCCAT